>JAPYZD010009274.1:0-12266 GCA_030522725.1 Ichneumoninae sp. B BG-2022a
TCTTCTCAGTACCTTTAGTATACATAATTTTTTTCAGATTTTCACACCATCAAGAAGTACTTGCAATTTTCTCTTATTGTTGTCGAACTTATGCGAAGTTAGCGCGCAGCGAGACTCCCTCCTTAACAGGAATCATTTTTTTTTTATTATAAGCTTGGCATTCAAAGGGTTAAGTTATTCAATATGCTCGATCCATTCCTTTCATTCAGTAAATATTCATCATATCAGAACTTACTGAATTACACTTATGTCCACCGCGCGGTAATTTTTCTCGGCGCAGAAATGTAAAAAAAAAAAAAAACCTATTCAACCAACGTTTGACAACATCGGGACGTACAGCTGCTCGCAATACGCCCCACCGTCCGTGCGTTCCGCCGTCGGCCACGTGACGTCTGTCCGCTCGGGACGAGAGAAAAGCCCGCGCGCATCGGGAAAGGGACAGAGGAGCTAGAACCGCGGGTGAGACGAGCTTTCCGCGTTGCTTTGCCTCGTCGTTTCGTTCAGTCCGTTCGGACGACTCGCGCGGTACGCTTCGCCCGAATCGCGTAACCGCACTCCCGGTCCGTCCGTCCGTCGGTCTCTCGGCGGCCGCCACTTCAACCTCGAGAAGAGACATCACAGAAAAAAAGAAGAATCACATCCTCTTTGACTCTTCGAGCTAATAACCGGTCTCTCCCAGCAGTTGACTCTGCTATTAAATGAATTAATTAAAATCCATTTCCACTTACGGTTAATTGAAAATCTTTCGAGATTTATCGCGCCCGCGGGGAGCACCGCTATTTTGTGACCGAGTGAGTCTCGTGAGAACGTGTGTAAATTTAATACCTTATACATATATGTGTATACATATATACATACAAATATATATATATATATATGTAAACGATGTATACATATGTATAAGTTATACATGCTACATGCCGGAGAGGAAGCTGGCGGGTTTCTGCCCGTTGCCAAATTAGACACGCGCTTATTCATCGGGGCCTCCGGGGTACTTGACACTATACCGTATACACAGTACCTATACCCGCCGTACCTACTTCACAGACGCCGGCTGCCAGCCGGAGGAAACTTGGGTGCGAGCGTGCACGCCGAGCGCGATTGCCGGACAACCCTTGTTAGACTTTGATCCTCGGGGGATGCGTTTGTCCCGAAACCCGAGAGAAAGACGGGGTTTGGTCCCTCCCGGTACAAGCGATGTACGACCTTACTTAACACGGTAACGCGCTAAAATTCGATACCCCTTCTCGTTCGCACGCGGCTCCCTATCTCGGCTATAGTGTTTGTCTACGATTTTATTTTTCCGGTATATTCACGGTCGAAAGATTTTAGTTATTTTTTTGAAAATTGTAGGGAGTGATGAAAAAAATAGGAAATAAATAAATATAGAAATAGTGATGGGTGAATGTGGGGGAAAAAGGGAAGCGAGGATACACGAAGGCACCGTGGATAAACTCGGACGTTAGTTCCACCAGCGGAAGACGATAAATGAAATGATTGGTGAGAGAACAAAAAAAATCAATAATAACAATCCATGTTCATGAAATTATAATTTAATCGGCGTTATCGTTCGAGCTATAAAAAATATTTTTCCTTTGCTGCCGCTCCTCGAGTGTACTGATGGACCGTACACATTGTTTCCCATTGAATAACACGTCTGAACGTTTTACGAGGCAATTTGCGTCTTTACTGCCGGGGGGTATTTTATGTCGGAAGTTTATCAATGATTTTTTCTTTTTTTAATTAAAATGTACATCGTGTATGCGCGACGGAACAGGGAGATGCTAATTTTGTTTTCGTGTTGCTTTATTGTGTAACGAATGAAAATAATGTAATAATGAGAGAAAAAATGTGATTACGCATTTCCGCGTGGCTCGTGCGTTCGAGAATCGTGGCCGGCGCGCCAGAACCGCCGGCTATATCGTGGAAGTTGCGCGAAGGTGAAACGTTTCACTTCATCGCCGATCGCGCGATCTTTTTAAAGACCCACGACGCGAAACACCGCGGCCTTAACCTTCGACGGCGCGCATGAATAAGCAATTGTAATTAACGAATAGATAAGCTATCACTCTGTTAACGTGTGCATGTAAATTTTTTATTATTCTCGAAGGGTGTCCGTGTATTACCACAGGCCTTGAAACTACCGTCCAGCTACGTTGGAAGTCCATTTTTGTTTCGATTATGTCATATCGGCATTGCAGCAAATGCACAGGAGAAACATTGTTAATAAAAAAATTAATAACTTCTAAAAAGTTATCAATTTGATACCAGACGACCTTGCCTGTAAATTTTTTAGTGTGCATTGACTTGCACACTCCAAGTCGATTGATAAAAAAAAATAATTCTGAAGACATTGACACGAAAATGTTGAATACATTTTACTGAAAATGTGCGTTACATAGATTTAGACACATGTTGAAAAAAAATTCGGTCCATAACACTCCCTGAATAAAATCGTGGTAATCCTGTCTCACTTTCCGTTTATTTAATGCGATATATTTAATGTGTCAAACGAACACGGAAACGGGTCAAATTCGTTTAATTATTCATGCCGTTTTACGTCCTGATTTAAAATCGTCTAATGCGCAACGCTGCAGCTGGTGTGTTAAAAAAAGGTCTGCACACATTTACACGAAAACTTTGAATAAATTTATTTAAAAATTTGCGTTAAATAAATTTAGACGTACGATGAAAAACAATTCGGTCCACAAAGCTCCCACAATAAAATCGTGGAAATTCCGTCTAATTTTCCGTTCATTTAATCTGATATATTTAATGTATCAAAAGAACGCGAAAAAGGGTAAAATTCGTTTAATTATTCATGCCATTTTACGCCCAGATTAAACATTTTTTAGTGTGGAACGTTTCAGCTCGTGTGCTAAAAAAAGTTCACTCCATAACGCTTCCTGGATAAAATTGTGGAAATTCTGTCTCACTTTCTTTTCATTAAATATAATATATTTTATGTATGAAGCGAACGCGGAAAAGGGCAAAATTGGTGTAATTATTCATGCCATTTTGCGTCCCGATTTCCGAGTCCGAGGCGCAACGCGCTGGCCAAGAGGAATTGCACACGCGTTTACAAACGGACGATTAAACATGTCGCATCAACTATAACGTGGTCGCGGTAACCGAACACCGAGTGCTGCGGCGCTATAGAGACGAACTTGGCTATCATTATATCGTCATTTCTGTTCTCCCACTCAGTGACATCGCTGAGTGGGAGACATCGCGCTAAAACATTACACGCTTTTGTACAACCTGCCGACATCGACCCTTCGCGAGCGTGTGTCGGGATGCACACGATCAATTTGTAATGAGGGGGGGGGGGGAGGCTCGTCAGGGTGGATAGTGTAATTACCTTTCCACTGTAACACCGCCGACCGCTGATCCACCTCTGCGATATCGGAAAGTTATTGCGAGCTTTTACAGTACACACGCCAGTCGAGGAAGATCGAGCGCTCAACCGATAAAACATCGCAATGTAATTTCCCCGACACGCTCCGCGTTGAGCCTGTTACATGAATGATTAAAAAAAGTCTCATTTGGCTTACACGTCCGTGAAATTGCGTTACTTGAATTTGTTTTCAACAATAGTAATAATAATTGCAGAACATACTTCTTGTCCTAACAGTTTATTGTATTCTTGAATGTCTCGCGTGTTTCGAAGAGAGTATAATATATAATATATAAATATTCGAAGAGAGTATAAAGGTGATTGACGCTATTTTGCTATGTTCGGCGGAATTGTAAAACATGGGAAGCACATTTATCTCAGAATTTGCGAAAGCTGGAGCGCGAACACACTTTTTTTTTAATTTCAAAATCTGATAAAATGAGACCGAATGTTTTAATTATTGCGTTCATTGTAACAAACAGAAGCAATCAATTCTACATGACTGCCAAATTTCAAACCGATTGATAAAGCAGCTCTTTGGTTATTAGACGTTATAATTATAGAAATTTCTTCTAAATGTGATTTTTCTATGTTTTGGAACATTCTGAACGTTTTCATTAAAAACTAAAAAAAAAAATTCACCAAAACAAAGCTTCCTATATGAGGAACCAAAAATACGATTCATAATCGGTTTCTATGGGTGCAAAAAATCTACGCTATTTAAACGATTCGATTAGCAACTGCTCGCGAAATGACACATCGTACTCCACCGGTGCGGTACAATCTGTCAGATAAGTGGGCGCAATGTCTCAAGTGATGCAAAACGTCGGGCACAATGAGTAAGGACTGTTTTGAGGTTTGAGCCGCAAACTTCCGATAGCGGCTAACCGTCTCCTCTCTTCGCCGTTAATCTTGTTCCTGTATGTCTAAAATGTAAAACAAAAAAAAATCATATTCTACACTTGACCTCAACATTGCGGTGATATTGTATGCTATCAACCTCAAGAGATGACACATTGAACAACTCAGTGATACATTGTGCTCCAAAACTCAGAAGCACGAAATTCATTACTTATCGAACTAAATCGCTTAAAATAATGAAAACCTGAACTGTATGAGAAAATGACGTTAGTTATTACATTTTTCCTACGGACGAGCATTTTTTCCCAAAGGCCCAAATCTATTAATATTTTTTATATTCTTTCGTGACTGGTCATCTAAGTAATATTCTCTGCAATTTTCGGAAAAAAATAATGCGAAGGGGATGTTAAAATAAAAATTTCCAATACAATATTCGTTTCTTCGCGATGCACGAAAATAAAAATAGTTATTTTCCGACGTTTTCGTTGCGATCGGACTGTGACGTAAATAATTTAATCACGCGAGAACACTGTGTCCACTTTCCGAGCATTCAAGCACCTGCCGTATAGCTGCGAACACCGGCTATTATGTTCACGTGTAAAATCGCTATAATTGTTGGTATCGAGAGTGACGTAACTAGGCTCTTAGGGACTTAACGCTTTGATGCATACAGAATTTACCGCCTGGAGTAGATCCATCTTGTACAAAATGGGAACATTCGATACAGTACGTCCTCCACTTTTTTTCATTTTCTTTTTTTTTGCATTGTAACTTCGTGCACTCGTTGACGAGAAAATCGATCGAGCCTGCGGCGAGCCGCCGCTCCGCAATCCAGACAGAGCGTATACACGTTTACCGTCTCGATCGAAGAGGCTAAATTTATCTAACAAGATCCTAGAAATTGGACATTTTTACATTGTTCCGGGGTAACTTTCATTTATTCGCGAAGCTCTATCATGAAGAATAAATCTTCCATATTCTGTTTTGGCAATTTTGGCAGGTAAAAGAAAATGACCGATAAAATGACGGCATTTTTTCAAAAGCAATCTCAAGACTAAAAATCAGATGGGTTGGGTGCATGGATTCGTGGGGTAAAATGGATTCGTTTTGTAAAATGGATTCGTGGGGTAAAATGGATTCGTGGGGTAAAATGGATTCGGGGGGTAAAATGGATTCGGGGGGTAAAATGGATTCGTGGGGTAAAATGGATTCGTGGGGTAAAATAGATTCGTGGGGTAAAATGGATTCGTGGGGTAAAATGGATTCATGAGGTAAAAGGGATTCATTGAGGCAAAATGGATTCGTTGGAGCAAAATGGATTCGTGGGGTAAAATGGAATCGTGAGGTAAAATGGATTCGTGAGGTAAAATGGATTCGTGGGGTAAAATGGATTCGTGAGGTAAAATGGACTAAAAATCGGATAAAACACGGGTTTTGTTTTTTGGTCCATTTGCACTTTTCTAATTTTTTATTGTTTCCACGGAATGTTTATCGATTTATGTCCGATATGCAGAAAAATGTCAAGCAAACAGAAATTGCTTCTATTTCGAAATGCTTTTTATATCTTCGTTTTCACGAGCAATAATTGTTCCAGTAAAATTGCGCACCTAGTAGCAATTGACGTGGACTTTCCACGAGAAACTGATCGCAATGCACACGACGATAACCCCGTCGGCGCGGACGCTGTATAAATTAAGTGTCGCCGGTACGACGAACACGGAACCAATCGAGACGCAAATAATAATTCACTTCGAAACATGACACACCGTCCGACGCGATAAGGTGACGGATTGGAAGTGGAACAAGGCGTGCGGCACAAGTTTTTCCTCGCCAATGTGCCAACCGCGAATACAAAATATCACGAGTCCAAAGTCTCGCATGCTTGTTAACAAATTTTTATTTATTTTTTGGGATTGGTAAAAGTAATTTTTATTCTTAATAAAAATATTTTTTCTCAACAGAAATTGTAAACTTGGCAAAAAAAAAAAAAAAATTGGAAGTTTGTGAAGGATAAATATTTCTGCAATGCACACCATTTTTTTTTTACCGCATGCACGTGTATGGCGGAGATTGGCCCTTTTGTTTTTAGTCACGCGATGTGTAGCTTGTAACGACGAGGACGAAGTTATTCGCGACCGCGAACGATCAACGCCTCTCAATAATTCCCGTAATCATGTCAAAGAATCAGAATGATAGAGACGAGCCAAACAAAAAAAAGGCCAAGAGGGGTCTCGGATAGCATGTAATTATGGCTGTTTCACAATTTTTATCGAACACCGTGGATCTGCAGGGTGATCACGGCATGAAATGTCTTTAGAGCTCTTCATCCGGCAGTACATAATAATAATAATAATAATAATAATAATAATAATAATAATAATAATAATAATAATAATAATAATAATAATAATAATAATAATAATAACAATAATAATAATACTTTTCTAAAAATAATTACTCATTGGTTTCCGCTGTTTTATAGGAAGAATCGAGTGTAGTTAATGTATTCATTATTCGAAGTCCGACGGATCGATGCTGTCGGGTTGGTTGACCTCTAATTAACTTTTACAAATCACAGAAACATCTTGATAAATCACGTTAATTGGAGATTCGCCGAGGGAGATTAAAAGTTTTATATATTCTACTCGATCGTTCGTGAAAATTTGATATTTTTCGCTCGGCGGATTCTTCGGGTACCGTGAGCAAGGGGGCAGGCTGACGCGCCGTTTCGCTTCCGAACTTCGAGGCCTGTTCGTGATTTAATTGAAATCTGGCTGTCGCAGCGATCGGCGAGGTAAAACTCTTTGCACTCGAGTTTGAGTCGTTTTATTCATGTTTATCCTGGAACGGCATCGCCACTCGAGGGAAATATTTTCAGTGCATCGCAAATGAGTGTGAAGTATTTTGATGAAATATCTTCGAAGCACCGCGCCGGGGTAGTTCGCGACGGTATTGCCTCGCTCCGGTTTAATAATGAATTTAAATTTAATTAGTATCCGCGCGCCCTTCCAATTAGGCAGGGAAACTGGTGAGTCAGCTTACGCGCGTCAACGTGCCTGTCACTTAGTTGTGTACGTTAAATATGCATTCCTTATAAAGGGGTCCACCATCTTATCAAGTATTCTCGGAAATAAGAAAAAAATAATAATAAACGGAAGTTTTGTGAAAATCCTTTTTTTTTAATCATCGCGATGCATTATCTTTTTTTTTGGTTTAAACAAATGAATCCATTCTTCAAGTGACTTTAATAGAGCTCGTTCGTTATTCAAAATTCTATCTCGTTACGTTATTTGGTTCTACACTGAGAAAAAAAAATCAATTGAACCAACAAAATGAGCGCTTACGGGTGGCGAAATAAATGTTTGGTTGATCGAACGAAATAATTGTCGTGGTAAGTAAAGAAACATTTGATTCGATGGTCTGTTAGTTCGATCGACGAGGTATTCTTCTCGACCAACCAAACATTTGTTTCGCCACCCGTAAGCGCACATTTTGTTGACTCAATTCATTTTTTTTCTCTGTGTAAGATCGACAATTGACGCATCAATAAGGAGCGTGCAGATTTAATTTTTGTTTAGGTCTCGAAGTAACCGCGATTTAAAAAAAATTTGATATAATTTGTACTAAAATTGTGTTAACAGTTTTTGTCACTGATCGTAAATGGGGCGGCCCGATTTCACGTGGGATGCTTCATATATATACCTATATATGGTATAATGTACTGTAACAATGAATTGGTCCACACCTATGGCGCGAACAATGCCACGTATTGAGCGTGAATACCGTGATATCCGCGAGAGGCGTGTATATAGTACATCATACATGCACATTATTCCACGCGGGTAGGCGGGATACGACATAGAAATACATGTATGACGATTAGAGCTCGGACGAATAAACGCAGCAGCCGCTCTACAAACCATTGGGCATCAGCCTTTCATAGATATATATATATATATATATATATATATATATATATATATACATGCATATATGGAAATATATATATATCTCGGATGCCTCAAATCAGAAGAGCGTATTTACTATGATAACAATAGGAGATACGCCCTTCTGATTTGCGTTAAAATTTATGGATATCTGTGCGCGGACGAATACAATCACACATATCAGAAGAGCGAGAGTGCTATGGCAGGATACGCCCATGTCGGAAATTCGAGATAGGAGCAAAAGCAGAGGAGGAAAACGAGACAGTGCCATTCGCGCCTGCACCGCGATGCCGCCTGGTCCGGGCGTCTGGTTTGTCGGATAACGAAAAAAGAGAGAAAAACAAAAAAAAATCTCTTATCGAGCCCTGCACCGCCTCCCGTTGTAGATTTTCCTTTAGGTGCGTTTCGTTCTCTGTCCATTATGCCGGTTTTTCTGCCTGAATTCGTCCCGATTTCGAGAGTCCATAGTGCGCTCGATAGTCCGCGCTGCGAAAATGAAATGGCGATGGAGATGTGGAAATTTAAAAATGCATTCTCGAGGAAAATGCGCGCGGAGTAAAAATTTTATCCATTTATCCATTTATCAATATCGGGGACATAACAATTTTGCCGAAAAAAACTTTACTAGAAATTCACATAAAACTCTTTTCGGGCTGACGGCCACAGATGTTCCAGGCATAACGAACGATGCCAATAACAAAGTCGTCTTCGCGGCCTTAATCTCGAATTCATTAATCCATTTTCTACAAGTGTAATTACAAAACTTGACGGAGTTGTCAGTTTCGTTCGCAACAACACGGATTACTAAATCCGCGATTAAAAGTAAATTAGAACCCCGTTTATCCGAGGTAATGTTGAGAGAACGTACGTCGGATAAGCGAAAACTCGGATAACACGGATAACATACTCAATTCAAACTTGTATGACTATTCTGTATGTAAAAAATAACACACCGGTTTATATAGACATTAACTTTGTTAGTTAATTTATTACTTGTTTCCTTTAATTGAGACATCACGATGTTCTATCATTGACTCTAGAATCGGAACTGATGTATTTATAGCTTCGAAATATAAAAACGCAGCAAACTTGTACAACACTGTTAAAAAAAATTGTAAATTTAATGTATCGATAGTGGAAGCTTTTATGCATAAACCAGTATATTATAAATTTAATGCACAAATATTATGTAAAATTACAGTAGTTTTAAAGTAATTTTTAAATACATTACATTTATTAAAAGTAATGTACTTTTAATAAAAGTACATTAAAGTACTTTTATTAAAAATACCACTTTTTAATTATTTTTTGTTTACCGTACATTCATTTTACACAACATTTGTATATTAAATTTAACATACTAGGTTATGCATAAAAGCTTCCAATACAAGTACATTAATGTCGATGCAGACATTTTTTACAGTGAAGTTTAAGCGCGTATGCAACAATGTAGCAGTTACCATAAAGCAGCATGTCCGCGCTTTATGGTACATGTTGCTTTGTCCGTTCCATCCGAGTTTTCCGTATTATCCGGTTAAGGCGAAGTGAAATATCGCGGTCGGTAATGATTGCTCATTTTTTTGAGGAAAAAGCAAATCCGAACCTGATGCTCACGAATTCATTTTTCTCGTTTTTTTCGTTTACGAATTCATGCGTAATTTCGCATCCGGCCCGAATTCATTATTTTTTTTTCTCAAAATAATTAGCGCCATTGAATAAAGTTAATTCGAAAATTGCAACTATCTCTGTGGTACGGACAGCTGTTTCACTTCCCCTTAACGAGGAGGGCTCAGATGAGTTGGGTGCTTCGGATAACGCGGACCCTCAGATAAGCGCGGTCCTATTGCACTGAGAAAAATAACAGTATTTTCTACTATACCAATACTTCCCAGGGGGAACGTCTATATAGATAGTTCTTGATAGTATATATTCAATTGGTTAAATTATAATTATTCTTGCAAGCATGACCTTTTGTCACTGTCGTAACTATAAAATGTAAAATGTAAACTTTCTTTTATAATACAGAAAATAATTTTTTCCCCTTTCCGCGCAATACGAAACGTAAACAATATATATTCAACGCGAATTTGCCTTAACGCGTAAAAAGAAGAAAAAAAACGGGTTCCGCTAATTTCCGAATTCTCCAGAGTTCTTGACAGTATATATTCAATTGGTTAAATTATAATTATTGTTGCAACCATGACCTTTTGTCACTGTCGTAACTATAAAATGTAAACGTTCCCCCAGGGAACTATTTTTTATGGTATAAAGTCAGTATTGTTGCTTTTACTATGTTATTTCTTCTCAGTGTGTACGCTATTTCTTTACAGCTTTATTTTTTTTAACATTCTTTTATAATGCAGAAAATAATTTTTTCCCCTTTCCGCGCAATACGAAACGTGAACAATATATATTCAACGCGAATTTGCCTTAACGCGTAAAAAGAAGAAAAAAAAGCGGGTTCCGCTAATCTCCAGAATCTGGAGATACGCGCTTGCTGGAGTGCATCAGCGATTTACGACCTCTCCGTGCGCGGCGAATGAGTGTTGCAATTTTACTCGGTAACGACACACGAAAGTTTGATAATTACATGAAAAAGTAATCTCGTAAAGAGAACGCCGTTACTGCAGACGTTGCTCGGTGCCTGTACGAGGATAGGTAGAGGGTATTCTCGAAGGAGAGTTTTGAGCGAAAATCTACTCGGAGCCGAAAAGAGCTTGTTTCCGAAGTAATTAGAGCCGAGTCACAGGCCGAAGGTTATCCATCTCGTCTCTCACTTTCCGTGGCAACGTCCTCGTGTCAGTGATAAATTATATCCCCTTGGCCGCTTCGATACCGCGCGGGAGGAGCCTCTCTCGACCGTCGTTCTCGCGACAGCGAGCAGTCACTAAGATTTTTCCGTGACGTTCTCTGCTTTATCGTGGAGTATATTGCACCCGGCACCGGCCGAGAGATACAGGCGTTTCTCCAAGGGACACCCTCGAAGGACGACCGCTTATCTCGTTCGCGACCAAAATTGTCGCAAAATTGGAGCGGATGCGGTACACAGCTTTATCGTCTCGGGACATCCGATTCCTACGCGAGAATCTTATCCTTCCCCATCCCCCGCGCCGGCGTTAACCAATTTTCTGAATCTCGATAATTGCTATCCGCGCTTACGGTCAATTGATTGTCCCGTAATTAAATTATTTTACTCCCACCTAACTTCCGTAATTGCATATTGCGATATTGCAACAAAGTTGTAAACACTGTTTTCCTGTAAGTCACGGTATTTGGATCGAAGCTCACGAACTCCCCGGGTTCTAAGTATTTTCCACGCTATCATGCCAAATAACGGAAGTACACCGTAAGAAAAGTTTGAACTTTTTACAACTTATTTTCCACAAATGTCTACAATTTTTTATTTTTTAATTTTCCTATCGCGTCATTCGGCTCTAGTTTTGCACACAAAACTACAAACTGAAATTGTCAATGACACGGTAAATAAAACGACACGTTTCTATATTCACATTTGAACAAACGATTTTGCCACTTATGTACCAAAAATATTTTTACGAAACTTCGTTGTTCCGATTTTACGATTTTATTTTGATCTGTAAATTATCATCAAGCAATTTTCGTTCGCTAGTTTTTAGCTGACAAGTTGTGTCGTGGGTTGTCAACGATTACGGTTTTTCGTCGGCGCACTGCAGAGTCAAGAAAACAATAGAATTGAATCGATCGAACGAGGGTTCGGAGCCAATTGGCACTTCCGCCGCGGGGCTGCACGACCCGCAACGGATCGCGAGACCTCTTCGGCCACGCGTATCTCCGAGTTAATTCGCGAAGCTAGAACAAAGCTAATTAATTATTTGCACAAGTATTGCGGTTAATTATCGCCTAACGGGCGCTTGCCATTCCGGTGATACGAAGTTCGCCGATGAAAAAAAACGTTAGCTGCAACATTCGCGCCCGCGCTTCTTCCCAGTCGTACAGCAGAACTCCGATCGCGTTACATCGACGCCCCCCCCCCCCCCCCCCCCCCCCCTCCCCCCCCCCGACCCCCCCGGCCCCCCCCCCGC
>JAPYZD010009275.1:784-12578 GCA_030522725.1 Ichneumoninae sp. B BG-2022a
AACTTTGTTTTAGAATGATGTTTAAGAATATTTTGCCGGTACTCAAAGTGCTAGGCACTTCAAATACCAAGTACTTTAAGTACTTTGCCCAGCTCTGTAAAAAAATAATAAAATTCAACACTTGGAAGTGCATTGTGAAAAAAAAAAAAAATAGAAACTAGCAGAGCGTGGTTTCGATCCACGGACCTCTGGGTTATGGGCCCAGCACGCTTCCACTGCGCCACTCTGCTCTCTTGTATGTCCTTCCCGTACGCCGGCCTCATGAGTTACCGCCGGATCATCGGACTCCTTAAGGCTGCAGGGTGGGGGGGAAGAGATTGCTACTATTTTCACGCTTCGGCCAACAACCAGGCTAAGGAGCGGATCGATCACACCGCTGTGCGTGAATTATAATTAGTCCGAGCGTACCGATTACCTCGAAAGGCACATATATTTATTTATTGCAGGAGAGTGAACGGCGCGTCGGCACTTATTTCGTCCCGACAAAATAAATTCGCAGACTTAAAACCGAAACTTGTTTTTCAACTAACGAGTGAATAATTATGTTTCGCTGCACGAGCGATATTTTGTCTCGGTTGCAGGTGCATTGACTCGTTAGGCGAGATTTAATGCGACTATTCGAGCGGGATCTTCTTTACCGACACTCTCTTCGCTTACGCGTCACGCATTAGTTTTTCAATAGATGAGCACACAATTTTTTTTTTTTTTAATATATTTTTTAAAATATGTATACACATGTATATACATCGGTTACACCGCTCTGCGTGAAATATAATTACTTCGAGCGTACCAATTGCCTCTAAATACGCCGTGCACTTATTTATTGCAGGATAGTGAACGGCGTGTCGACGGGTTATTGCGGCCCGACAAGTAAATTTGCGAACTGAAAACCAAACTTGTTTTTCCACTACCAAGTGAAAAATTATATTTCGCTGCATAGGCGATAGTTAGTCTCGTTGGCAGGTGATCGACTCGATCGTCGAAATTTAATACGGCGTTCGAGCGGGATCTTCCTTACCGACTCTCCTCGAGCTCACCCATCATACCCTTTATTTTTCATCGATGAGTAAGCAAAAAAAAAATGAAAAAAAATGTATACATATATATATGCGTATATTATATTTATTTATGCATCATAATATAATAAGTGAAGAAAAGAAAAAAGGTAAGTAAAGAAAACGAAAATTAAAAAAGATATGTATGCATACATATATGTATATCGAGATAGGTACGTTTATTACATGTTAATATGCGAACAGATCGCAACAAAATTGCACATAAGCCCAAAAAACAAATAAAAGTAGAAAATGTAACAATATATATACATATCGCACCCTTAGAACAACAGTGTAACAACTTATATGGTAATGCCATAAGAGATGTAACACTGTTGTTCTGGGGGTGTGATCTGCTATAATTATTTACGTGTCACACATTCATTTTTCGATTAATAAGCAAAAAAAAATATGTATATAGACACGTATATATATATAACTTTATATACCATCTCAAACATTTATGTGTTTATACGTATCACTACATCTTCTGTATCTGCACATTCTCCTACATGTTTATTTTTAGTTGTCAGAACTTCCTGACAGCTTATAACTTACTTCAGCCCGTATGATTCTATAATAAATAAATAAATAAATATATATATGCGTTACGCGTTATATATATATATATATGTTTACGTGTCGTATGTTATTTTGCGATTGGTGAGCAGACAAAAAAACTGAAAAAATATATATGTATACACATATATGCGTATCCTATATTTATTTGGGCGTCACGCATTTATTTTTCGATCGATGAGTAGCCGAAAAAAAATGTGTATATATATACGATTACTATATTTATATGAAGAGATCGGAGGCCGGTAACTTGTCTGCACCGATTCCCGGTGACGTCTGACTAACCGTTCTATTTCGACCGCGACACTGTGGGTCGCGTGAGTTATCTTGGGCGCACACCGAGGCAGGATTTGCTCCTCCTCCAATAATACGCAGAGCCATATACGCATGACATTCTGCCACACAGAAGCCGGCGCGCCGCGCTGAAACGCTCGGATATTCAATAGTGTTCCGCTTGAGTGGCCAACGACTGTGCGTCGCTAGCGCGGCAGCCACCGACGGCGGAAGAGCGCAGAGGTTATTAGATCACTTTCGTTTGCACTTTCTTTTTGGCAGCGGTCGTGAAACGTGCGACGCGCTGCCGCGCATCTTCATTGTATCGTCGTCCAGTCTAGAAAGTTTGAATTTTAAATAAAAAAAAGCGAGCGTCGAGCTCTCGCACGGCCCTAGTTTCAGAGTCCGCAGTCGTACGTATACCGGATTCGTACAACGAGCCGATCGAAATTCCGCGCCGCGACGCATAACAATGTTTTTTTTTCGTTGCCTCAAACTTCGAGGGTCGAATAAACGTTACGAACGTTGTGTAAGCGGTTCGGGAGCGACGTGACGATGGACTTTTGTCCCAAACTACGGAGAATCGATTCTCGTAGCAATTGGCAATGATGATAAACATTAACACGTTCATCCAGTATAAAAAACAATTGTATGCAATTTATATTAAATGTCATGTAATATTGCGGCGAACTATTAAACTATATGTATATAGTTTAATAGTTTATAGTATAATAGTTTATAGTTTAATAGTTTATAGTATAATAGTTTCTAGTTTAATAGTTTATAGTATATTGAAAACTTTAGAAATACTTTATCTTTAATAATTTACTTTAATTTTACTATAAAAATAATTTTCCATATCTACCTTAATTTCACTCTGAGAGTTCATTAATTTATCATGAAGATTGTACATTAAATTTAATGTACCAGTTTTTTCATAAAACTGCCAGTTCCGTACATCAAATTTACAAACAAATTTCAACAGCGTCTGGTAGAAACAATCCTAAGAGAAAAAAGATGCTCATTATTCATTTGCTTTAAAGCCGGAATGCAGAACCCAAATTCCGTGCTGCGACGCTCAACGATCTTTTATTTTCGTTGCCTAAAACCTCGAGGCCCGAATAAGCGTCGCGAATGTCGTGTAAGCGATATCCAGAAGCGATTCGACGATCAATTTTCGTCGCGAACAGCATAAAATCTGTGTCCGCACGTAACGACAATAAACACAACCCTCCTTCAGGTCGCACAAACGATCTTACGAGAGAAAAGATACAAATGTTTTCTTCGCTCTAAAGCGCCGCTGAATCGCAACGTTCCCCGAGACAAATTGCCCGGTCGCATTGCACAGTGGTTAATGCATCGCTAAGTTCGCAAGATTTTCGCGGAGAGCAGCCGTTCGGCAAACCACCCGACATCGAGTCAGTTTATTCCGTTCGCGAACGGCCGGAGGATGCTCCATCATCGCCGTTCGGCAGTGCCGTAGAGAGCGCGTAGTGCGCGAAGGCGTCGCTCGGGGTTTCGATCGCGGCCGGCGACGGAAACGGCCGAGCGGAGCCGAGCGGCGGCGGTGCCTCGCTCGGTCTTCGCGGAGGCCCAGGCCGCCTCAGTCTCCCACGGACAGCCGGCTCGTGCGGGTGCGCATGTGTCGTTTCCTTACGAAAAAAATCCGTCGGATGCGCGCCTCTTCCAAATAAATAGTAAATACAAGAGAAAAAAATAAAAGATCCGAACGAACGCCCGTGTGAGAACCGTTCTACAGCGGAGCGTGCGGAGTCGCGAGACTCTGAAGGATTCTGCGCCTTACGCTTGCGCTCTAAAGGGGAAATCACAAAGTGCCACGGAATCTCGGGGGATTTTTTTTCTTTCGATTCGTTACGTTCGCGCTTAGGGCGAGAGGCAAAACAACGCGCGACGGGACGAGCCGGGCAGTGAGGAAGAATTTTTTTTTTTCGTCAGTGCCCTCTCCGGTCCGTCCCTAAAGACGGACGGCTGGAAACGTTTTTTTGACTCTGGTCTTCGACACCCCCCCCCCCTTTTGTGAGCGGTCTTCGTAGCCCTCTTGTTCTATGGATTAAACAACACTGCTGCGCATCCCGCGGAGAGCCGAGGACCTCGATCGAAGGTGAGTGCCTGCTTCCGTCTATTTCGAGGCTATCGTCGGAAGCGAACTCGCACGGAACTTATACGGAAACGAACGGAGGAAAGGTAGATTGATAGGTCGAGGGAAGCTGCGCGAGACTTCGGCCGTTTAGGTCGAAGGCCGATGCTCGCGAACGGCTGTGCTCGGGCCGGGGCCCGGAATTCTCTCGTGGGAACCTGCCGGAGAGCGAGGTTTTTTTTTGTAGACCAAGGAAGACGACTGTCGTCCGGCCGGGCAAGGCCGCCGTACGGTCATCGATTTTTATTCTCCCGCGGGCTTTATTGGGAAGCTCGCTGCGCCGGAAAGGCTTCTGCGGCTCGAGCGCTGGCTCTGCGTACGAGCGAACCGAAAGAGACTCTGGGATAGTTTTTCTTGTTTATCTCGTACGGTGTTCGGCTGTTTCTCCTTCCGGGAATGTTTTTTCCGAAGTGAACTGACCTTGGGATAAAAACAAGATAAAGAAAAGTAATAAAATTAATGAAGCTGCGGAGGAGTGGCGAGGGAGATTTTTGTGGACCAATGAACGATTATCGTCCGGCCGGGCAAGGCCGCCGGACGGTCGTGGATTCTTCCTTCTCCCGTGAGTTTTCGGGAAGCTCGTGGCGCCGGAAAGGTTTCTCGAGTTCGCTCGCTCGCACTCTCTTGTAAATAGGAGCGAACGAAAAGAAACTCGGCGATACTTTTTTTTGTTCGCTCTCCAGTAGTCCAGCTGCTTCTTTTTCCGGGAATGTTCCTTCCGAAGCGAACCGACCTTGGGATTAAAATAAAATACACAGAAATTCAATAGGTACGGATAAAATTAATCAAAAATATAATAAGTAGAAATAAATAAAAATATTTGTTTATTTGCTTCGTCAGGGATTACAGATGTCTCATAGCGAAGAAGGGGGAGGCTACATTAAATATAAGACCATTTACAAAAATACGATTTACAAAACTATTTGCAAAAATACGATTTACAAAACCATTTGCAAAAATACGATTTATAAAACAATTTGCAAATGTACGATTTACAAAACCATTTGCAAGCATACGATTTACAAAACCATTTACAAAAATACGATTTACAAAACTATTTGCAAAAATACGATTTATAAAACTATTTGCAAATGTACGGTTTACAAAACCATTTGCAAGCATACGATTTACAAAACCATTTACAAAAATACGATTTACAAAACCATTTACAAAAATACGATTTACAAAACTATTTGCAAAACTACGATTTACAAAACCATTTGCAAAAATACGATGTACAAAACCACTTGCAAAACTACGATTTACAAAACCATTTACAAAACTACGATTTACAAAACCATTTACAAAAATACGATTTACAAAACCATTTACAAAAATACGATTTACCAGACCATTTACAAAAAAACGATTTACTGGACCGTTTACAAAAAAAAGTTTTACAAAGCCATAAAAAAAGTAAATAAATAAAGGAGGGGAGGAGTGGCGAGCTGCGCTATGAACAGCCTGCTACGTGGCCGCTACTGGTTATTTATACGCATTTAAGAGGCCGCATCGAATAACGTGTATTATCTAGTTTCGAGAATGCAGCCTCCTGTTAATGAGATACGACGAGCTCTCGAAGACTCTCCTGGCTCGATAACGGCGCATGCCAGTCAGCCCGTGAGGCCTCGACCATGGATTTTTAAACTATTCTCGGAAATGGTCTCGAGTCGGAAAAATTGCCGCTCGTTTTCTCGGATTACGAAAAAAAAATAAAGAAATGACTAGGCGGTTCATCGACCGGCGCAACGCCGGTAGCGCGTACAGTGTTTGTTTTCGTTCGCTCCTCCGCGTCCCGACTGTTTGCTTTTTATTATTCGGCTATTCTCGACGGAGATGGAGGAATTCTTTTTGGAAATGGTGTTTTATCTAATTCTACCCAATAGTGTTATACACGTGTAGGCGTAAAAATAAATACAAAAAAGTTAATATGCTCAAAAAGAAAAATAACATAAAGAAATGTCGACATGTGCACACGAGCTCAAACGGTTAATCCAACTTGACGGCCGGTTAGGAAAAATTTCTGACGAAGATTTTCTTTTTTCTTTTCTTTTTTAATAATTATTTTTCATTATTTTTGTCTGTGCACCAAACTATATCTTTTATGGTCCTCTATTCGAAAAAAGAAAATCGAAAAAAGATTCGGAAACAAATATTGACGAATAAATTAAATAGAACGGAATGTAGAACAGCTGATTGCTCTTTTACTCTGATCAAAGCTTATTAAAGCCTTGAGCAGATTTTAACGATTAATAACGCGTTAGATATTCTTTTCGAGAATCGAAATTTTATATAATACCTGTATAATAGAAAAAAAATAGAAAAAAATCTCAGCGATAAATATCGATGAACAATTCAATTGAACAGAATGTGGAACAGCTGATTGCCCATTTAATCTCGCGATTGGTATTTTTTAACCTACGCGGATTTTACCGATTAATAAAGCAGCAGAGATTTTTTCCGCGCATCGAATTTCTCGGAATGGCGACGTGATGAGTCAACTCGTTCGGTCACGGTACCGTTTATGCACTGCCGACATCCCGAGCGAGATCTTCATTGGTGCATTCGTCCAAGACGACACACCGATTCCTCCCCCCCCCCCCCCCCCCCCCCCCCCCGCCCCTCCCCCGGGCATAATTAATCTGTATGAATTCCGATATTTCACATCTGCCGAGTAAATCCTCGATTAAAAGTCTCTGTCATTCGTCGAAACGAAGCGTTACTGCCGTGCGCGGTATTGTTCGACGTTGCGTTTTTCTTCTCGCTTCGGCTGCAGCGACGGCACCGCGCGGTTATACGGTATTATGTCGCTCGTGCAATAGCGGCACTCGGCCCGCGACGTTCCGAGATTACCAACGAACTCGATCCAGAAACTAAAAAAAAATTCATCATAAATAAATTTATTTTAAATATTTATTTATTTATTTATAGACGGGAAAAATCCCTTTTACATTCGTTTATTAACATAATAAATCTTTGACATTATTATCATTATTATTATTGTTATTGTTAGTAAAAGAGATTTATTGTCAAAGTTAATATTAACAGTTGTCTTTTTATATTAAATTTTATATCTGTGATGCTAATTATTCCCCTTGGCAAAAGGTCATCGACCTGGGTCCTTCAGTCCTATTGTTATTATTAATCTTTACAGAAAGGAAGTGTAAGGAAGTGGAAGTAAGGACTTATAAAATCCGCATATCGATAACTGAATTCCAATTTTCTTTTTGTTATAAATTCTTGTAAATTCCTATTAAACTCTTATAAATTTCGTGTCAAGACATCATGTGAACATATACAGGTCCAACCTGTTCTTAAATTCGTTGACTGACACCGAGTTTATGACTGCGGTTGGCAGGGCATTCCAGGCCCTGACCACTCTAATAGATACGGCGTGCTAAATAAATTTATTTTAATGATTATTATTATTAGTAAAAGAGATTTATTGTGAAAGTTAATATTAACAGTTGTCTTCTTATATTAAATTTTATATCTAAGACTAATTATACCTCTTGGCAAAAGGTCATCGACCTGGAACCTTCGGCCCTATTGTTATCATTAAACTTTACAGAAAGTAAGCGTAAGACTTATAAAATCCGCATCTCGATAACTGAATTCCAATTTTCTTTTTTGTTATAAATTCTCATAAATTCCTATAAACTCTGATAAATTTTGTGTGAAGACATCGTGTGAACATATACAGGTCCAACCTGTTCTTAAATTCGTTGACTGACACCGAGTTTATGTCTGCGGTTGGCAGGGCATTCCAGGCCCTGACCACTCTATTAGACAGGGCGTGCTTCCAGGGATTTTTATTGAAAGGCTTTCTGTCCAGCTTCGGTCTGTGCGTAGTGCCCGATTAACAATTTGAATTATTTATTAGTATTTTATGTTTTGCAATTTTGTTTGAAAATTAATGAACAGTATTGGAAGCTTTTTTACAGAAACCGTATCCGAAATTTGAAACACATGTGCGTGCATATGTGTGCAATTTTACAGTAAAATTTGTATTTTTCACTAACATTTTTGTAAATTTCAAGCAAAAGATTTGCAATTTTAATATGTGGTATTTTTATTTTACAAGCAAAGTACACTAATCTTTAATTACCATGAGTAATGTTAGCAAATTTCAAGTGCCCGTACATTAAATTTACAATTTTTTTGTACAGTGTAGAATTCCCCATGCTTTGATAGTATTTTTCTTTTGTGTGCCAAACAGCCTCAAGGGAAGGCAAGGGGAAATTTTAATCCATTTTTCTCTGAAACAATTCTATAAAATGAAAAAATAATTGCAGGGCAAACGGCGTTATTTAAATTCAATTCGTTTTTATATATCATATAAAACCGTTTCGGATAAAAATTGAGTCACAATATTTTGAGATTTTTTAAACAAAATATTTTGGACACATTTTTTTGGCTCCTTGTTTACTTTTTTTACCGACGGAATTAGGCGATTTCTTAGTTTCAATTTGGCATTATTAATGTGCTACGCATACGCTTCGAATCGTGCAGGACTACAATGTAGACATAAACGCTTCGGCATGCAGTCGAATTCTCATTAACGACGTACCAGGAATTAAGAAATTCGTATATTACAGTTTGCGAAAAGCATGCACGTAATGTTACGGTTTACGCATCGGTGGCTCCACATCGTGCCCTACACTACATTCATGCGCTTTTTATCGGCTCAGATCGCTCGTTACGAGTGAAACAGTGAACGCAAACGTAATAGATTCGACGCATCTATTCTTACACAAATAAAAATAATATTAATAACAGTAACAATACTATTTTTTTTATCAATTAAAAAACGAAAGAAATTCGAAAATGTCGAAGATTATTTTTGTCGCTATCATTAAAGCCACATGCACTGATTTTAAAAAATCCATAAACGCAATGGAACATTTTATTTTCTTTTTCAACAATCGTCATATAATATTATTTGGTTCGCCGCTTCTAGTAAGAATTTGAGAGAATTATATGGAATGACACAATGGAATGGAAAATGAAAAATAATGAAACCTTGGAATGCGTGATATGGGTCGGCAAATAAAGACTTATCTATATTTCTCTAGTACGAGAATACAATTTAATTAAATTAAAAATTTGATTAAAAACAGAGTTTAATATTCCGCTACCATATCCTATAAGGCAAAATCGATGTCACTTCCAGCGGTTCCATAAATCCGAAACATCTTAAAGAAATCAAGTCAAAACCGTTGTATTATTTATTTAATTAAATAAACTTGAAAATGTTGGATGTAACGCGCTTCTTTAACGAATAAATGCAATTTTGCTGAAAAGAATGTGTTTACTCTTGCCACAGACATTTAAAACATATTTCTCCAATAAGAGAATATAAATTAATTGTACAAATAACTAAGCTGGATAAACGATTTAATTAAACAAACTTGCAAATTTTGAATCTAACCTAATTCGCTCAAGCTGATAAATGCCATTTTGTTTCGCAAACAATCATTTCAGCAATTTTTTGTGCATTTTTTATTGAATTTTTTTTTTATTTCATGTAATAAATATAAATATAGGAACATTTTTTTTCTACTCGGGCTCTAGAAATATACTCGGTTCTGCGCGCGTAGCTCCAGCGACCGTATAATTGGAGAAAAAAAAAAACAAATTGTTTTAATGTCAGCTTTCCTCGCCATACTTGGCAACTCTTCGTTCCCGATAGTTTCCCCGTTTTATTCTCCAAGGCGCAAAATCGACTTAAAAATTTTCGAATAAAATTTGATTGAGTCGATTACAAGTCACGATAAAATTACTGATGCTCGACGCCCCCCTCCCCTCCCCTCACCTCTCCTCTCCTCTCCCTTCCAAGGTCTACCGGTTCGGCATCATTTGACGCCGAGAGTTTTCTCCACCTCGCTGCACGCCTGTCGAGAGGAAGAGAGAACGCCGATTGATCGATAGGGATCGAGCCAATTCGAGCGAACGGGCCCAACAATCGAAGCGGGGTGAAAGTGAGATGCGCCGATCCTCATCGTGTACACAAGTACCGTGCATACATCGATAGGAGATGAATTTAGAAAGCGCTCGTCGCTTCTCACTTGTGCTTGCCGCATTCATTGCTTTCGCAGTTTCGAATCATCTATTCTTCCACAAAAAAAAAATAAAAATAATAATAATAGTATCTTTTTTTATCGATTAAAATAAGAAAAAAAATTCGAAAATATCGAAGATTATTTTATGTGGCTATAATGCACTGATAAAGAGAATTCATAAAATCAATTGAATGCTTTATTTACTTTTTTCCATAATCGTCATATAATATAATATTTAGCTTGCCGCATTCGTTCCTTTCGCAGTTTCGAAACATCTATTCTTCCACAAAAATAATAATAATAATAATTGTATCTTTTTTTTTATCGATTAAAAGAAGAAAAAAATTCGAAAATATCGAAGATTATTTTTGTGGCTATAATTGCACTGATAAAGAGAATTCATAAAATCAATTGAATGCTTTATTTATTTTTTTCGATAATCGTCATATAATACAATATTTAGCTTGCCGCATTCAATTGTTGTTTTCACCGATTCAACTCGTCTGTTCTGTCACAAACAAATAATAATAATAATAATAATTTTTAATCAACGTAAACAAAAAATAAATTCGAAAATATCAAAAATTATTTTTGTGGCTATAATGCACTGATAATAAAAATGTATAAAACAATGAAACATATTGGTTATTTTCTAAATAATGGCCGTATGATATTAGTTTGGCTATGAGGATGCAATTTATGTAAATAAAATAAAATAAATCCTGTCGGGCGCATAATTTTTTATTTAAAAAATGTCAATTTCGTTATCCCCCTTCTCGGATTCTCATTACCCTAGCGGGACTGAAGTCCTCGTGGAACTTTATCGAATACCGTAAACCCAAATGCTCCGCGAGCGTCGAGTTATTATTATGAACCGCGCGCCATAAACGAAAGAACGGAACAAAAAACAAACAAGAAAAATTCTTTCTTCAAATATCAACGCTCCGCTTGCCGACAGACCAAAACTGTTATCTTAATTTTTTTATACCCTTTCGAGTCTCATCGCCGAGGAACTTTATTAAATACATACTGTAAACCTAAATGACCCACGAGTTTACTGTTATTATTGTAATTAATGGATGGTGACAACCGTGATGAATATTCGTGGTATTTTCCCTTACCGCCACTCATCATAAATATTATAATACAGAAATTCTAATTTTTCCTCCGTTTCCGCTTCGCTCGGCGAGCCGGTCATTTTTGCTTCCTCATAGAGGAAGCTTTGTTTTGGTGCAAAAAAAAATTTCGAGATTTTAATGAAAACGTGTTCAGAATATTCGAAAACATCGAAAAATCGCATTTAGAAAAAATGTCTGGATGGATGTGTGTGTGTGTGTGTGTGTGTGTGCCAGGCCTCCAAATTTCAATCGTCCATAACTCAAGAACGGATTTATAAATCGGGTTGAAATATGGTTCACACGTAGAGCCGTTCAGTGCCTCTGTTTGTTACAATTTTTGCACTAATTGAAACATTCGTTCAGATTTTATGAGATTTTGACATTTTTGAAAAAGTGTGTTCGCGCTCTAGCTTTCGCAAATTTTGAGATTCTGGGCTGAAACTTTCTACGGAAGTAGACCAACATCAAACAATTTTCGCTATTGAATTTGGTACGAATCGGTCGAGGGGTTTCGGTTTTGTGAAATTTTCGATTTTTCAAAAAATATCT
>JAPYZD010009294.1:0-10991 GCA_030522725.1 Ichneumoninae sp. B BG-2022a
TAAGTACTATTTATGTTATGCCGTAAGTACTGGCCGCCAGAGCTGGGCCCGTATGAAGCCATTGGTTAGTCAGTGTGGTGACGGTACTACTCAACAAGGCTTGGTAACCAACGTTGTGTTAGTACTGGAGCGTGTTAGTAACTCTGGCAGTATACCGTGATTCGCACATGGGAAGCTCTAATTCTCCTCTTTTTTTTCGTTTCGGCTTCACCGGTACTTCATTTCCCTTTGCTTCAGTGTCTCCATCATTCTTTTTCTTCACTCTCTCGTTGCTGGGTCTGGCGGCATCTTCTTGCTTATCTCTTTTGGCTTTTCTGGTTGCTCTCTTCGATCCTTTGAAGTTCTTCGTACTTTCGGCTTTTCTTTTATTCTCATTATTTTTTCTTTCGCGATCTCTTTCACACTGTCCTTTGCTCACTACTTTATTCTCTCCTTCTCGCTCCGTTGCATTAACACCTTCGTTCTCTTTTTCCTTCCCTCTGTAAAGCCCTCCTTCACGCGTTCTGTCGATCTGCATTTCAAACCCTTGTCTGATCACCCCTTCGTTTACTTTTTCTCTGTCTCCTCCACACTTTGCTTCGCTCACTCCTTCGTCCAATCCTTCGCTGACTCCTTTATTCGCTCCTTCACTGGCTCCTTTATTCTCTCTTTCACTGGCTCGTCTATTCTCTCCTTGACTGGCTCCTTTATTCTCTCTTTCACGCTCTGTTTCACTCACGCTTTCGTTCTCTCTTTCACTTTCTCTGTAAAGTCCTCCTTCGCTCGTTCCTTCGACCTGTGTTTCACTCTCTCTGTGAAGCCCTCCTTCGCTCGTTCCTTCGACCTATACATCACACTCTCCTCTGTTCGCCCCGTCGTTTCCTCTGTCTCTTTCTTCTTCACGCATTGCGGCACTCACTCCTTCATTCTCTCCTTCACGCTCCATTGCACTAGCTCCTTCGTTCTCTTTTTCTCTCTCTCTGTAAAGCCCCCCTTCAGTCGTTCTGTCGATCTACATTTCAAACTCTTCTCTGCTCACCCCTTTGCTTACTTTATCTCTTTCTTCTCCACGCTTTGCTTCGCTGACTCCTTCGTCCAATCCTTCGCTGACTCCTTTGTTCTCTTCTTCACTGGTTCCGTCGTTCTCTCTTTCATTCACTCGTTTAGTAGCTTTTTTGTTTGCTCCTTCACATTCTCCTTCGTTTTTTCTTTCACGTTCTTCTTGGCTCTCTAGCTCACTGGTTCCCTTATGCTTTCTTTGACTCGCTGCCTCATTCTCCGTTTCCGTGGCTTCTTCGTGCTCACTTTCATAATCTTCTTCGTTCTCACTTTCATAATCTTCTTCGTTCTCACTTTCATAATCTTCTTCGTTCTCACTTTTATAATCTTCTTCGTTCATTATTTCACGCTCCGTTCCGCTGATTCTTTCGTTCTCTGTTTCTCTCTCTCTATACTGCCCTCCTTTGATCTGTATTTGACTCCCTCCTCCGCTTACGCCTTCATTTCTGCTTTTGTTTTTTTCTTCACACCTTGCTTCGCTCACTCCTTCGTTTGGTCTTTCGCTGACCGTTTCGTTCTTTCTTTCGCTGACATCTTCGTTCTTTTTTCCCCTAGCTGTTTCATTCTCCCTTTCACCATCTCCGCCGTCGAGTTTGCATCGTGCTGCCTTGCCGATATCTTCATAATTATGGCTGCCATAAAAAAAAAAGTTAACATTTTTAATTAAGCAGATATGTAAAGATTAAGCGGCATACTTACAATTTGGAATGTTTTTTAGTGCTTCCTTCGATGCCGTTAATTTTGAGGAAGTCCAAAAGGGAAGTTCGCTTTTGCTTAATGAAGTTCCGTATGTACATCCGTCGGGCTGTTTTTTGAGGGCACTTGTACACGGAATGACAAATTGACATGACATGATCGCTAAGCAGATATTCGTGCGACTGCAAATATTGTACAAACGGAGCTACAGCAACAATTAGTCGACCAAACACTTCCGGGATATTGATAATATTTTTTTTGTATTTCACTACTTTTTTTTTGTTTTAAACTGGATCTTGCGTGCGTTGGACAGCGTCCTAACAGATTTCTCCTCGATGATATATCATTCAAGATGAAACAAAACACGTGGTAACAAAAGGGCATCTGCGCACGACATTCTATCGGGTGGTATGTGTGCAAGTTTCACTTTCTTTGAAAAATGTTTTATCGTTATGAAAATCCTTCAGTACTCACTTTAGAACGTCGGATGTCGCATCCGACGTTCTAAAGTGAGTACTGAGGAATTTTTTTTGTAATGAGTATAGCAAAAAAATTCATCCTGAATGATATTTCATCGAGGAGAAATCTGTTAGGATGATGTCCAACGTACGCAAGCGTTAGTTAAAAAAAAGCAGTAGTGAAATACGAAAAAAATATTATCAATATTCCGGAAGTGTTTGGTCGACTAATTGTTCCTGTAGCTCCGTTTGCACAATATTTGCAATCGCACGAATACCTAACGTCGCTGAGTCATAGAACTCGAAAAATGTAAGATTAATTCTTCAGTTTGTAACGGAAATTAAATCAACATTTCCATGCCTATTTTTGGATAGTTATGAAGGTCTCGGATGTAATGAACGTAACCCCCCAGTTGATTTAATTTCCACAAATTTGAACTGAGGTGTACAGCCTGGCTATGGGCGAGCGATTCTAGGGAGCTCAAGAACGATACTTAAAATGGCTATAGGTGGAGACGAAATCAACAGTGTCTCTTGTATTTTTAGAAGGAGCTCAATAAGCTACTCTCGATGCTTTGGTCGAGGCGAATGACTTCGATTCCCAAAAATAAATAATTAATAATAATCTAACGACGCTGAATCGTTGAGCTCGAGAATTATAAGATTAATTCTTAATTATTTATCTCAAGGAAACGAAGTCAATCGCGTCTACCAAAGCATCGAGAGTAGCTTGTCGAGCTCCTTCTAAAAACACAAGAGACACTGTTGATTCCGTCTCCACCTATATCCATTTTAAATATCGTTCTTGAGCTCCCTAGAATCGCTCGCGGATAGCCAGGCTGTACACCTCAGTTTAAATGTGTGGAAATGAAATCAACTAGGGGACTACGTTCATTACACACGAGACCTCCATAACTATACAAAAATAGGTATAGAAATGTTGATTCCACTTCAGTTAAAAAATTAAGAATTAATCTTACATTTCTCGAGATAATGATTCAACGAGTTTAGATTATTCTTAATTTGTTAACTGAAATGAAATCAACATTTCCGTACCTATTTTGGAATAGTTATGAAGATCTCCTTTGTAATCAATGTAGCGCCCGCCGTTGATTTCATTTCAATAACATTAGTAATAGCTCTTCCTAGTCAGTGCTAATATTACTCTGAACATATTCACCGTGTTCGAGCAATCTAGCTATCCAAGCGAATCACGAATTTCGCTTCCAGGATCTTAGCAAAAAGGAAATCTGCAAGATATTCTCATCGAAAAGCGTCAGAGATTCGATACTTCACGATGTTGAAAGCTAACGTCATAGGACATGCCGATTCCTCCATTTATTCGGAAGCAATTTGGCTAGCGAGACCAAATGAATCACCTCGATGTTCGAACTGGACTATCGGCGGGAGAGAGACAATCAGGACTACAACGAACGAGAATTTTTTCACACACTTGTAGAGCACGTTTCGATGCGTTCTTAACGACCATCGAACAGGACGCTCACGGACTGCAGTTGACGCGAGGATAAACTAAGAAATTCATGAGAATGAATACCAATAAAGAATGGAAGAGAGTTCTCGGATTGCACAAATATAGTTGACGTCTCAAATAAACATTGCATCGTATGAATTTTATTAGCCGAGTCAGATAAGCTCCAGTGCAAAACAAAGAGCCGAATGAAATCGTCACTGATTTCATTTCGTCAATACGAAATGAAATTAAACAAAAATTAAACCCGTATTAAACAAAATACGTCTCTGGGTCAATGAAAAAATTTGGTCCAGAAGGACCCATATGAAACCACAGATCTTTAGAGCAACTGCTCAAAATGACCTCCGCCGACTTCGATGCACTTGCGCGCCCTGACAATAAGGTTGTCCATCGTACACCTGAGCATCTCTTCAGTGGCGGTCCTGATTGCTGCATGAATGCGAGCACGCAGATCTTCCTCGTCCCGAGGTCGCGTACGGCCGTACACATGGGCCTTAACATGTCCCCAAAGGAAATAATCCAGAGGATCAAGGTCGGGGGATCTGGCAGGCCAATTGACGGTACCCCCTCGGCCGATCCACCTGTTAGGGAACCTCTCGTCCAGCCAGTCTAACGATCCTCCTGAAATGGGCCGGTGCCCCGTCGTGCTGGAACCACATTCCCTGGTGTCGATCGAGTGGCACATCTTCAAACAGTTCTGGCAGCCTCTCTTGAAGAAATTGCAAGTAACTTAGGCCATTCAGTCGCATTGGAAGGTCGCAAGCTGGAGTCTAAAATTAAATTGCGCGTTTTGGTTTCCTTGCCTTTTTTATTTTGTGTTTTCATCGCCCCCTCTCCATTACCCATCTAATATTTTATATCAATTCACTGACTATATTAACTCCAATGATGCCGCACCACATGTTTACGTTGAATCGTATTTGATGGCTTCTCGATCGCGTCGCGTGAGGATTCTCGACGGAATAAAAATATTCATTGTGACAATTTCTTGCGTCACTCTGATCGAAGGTCGATTCGTCACTGAACAAAATTTGGTATATAAACTAATCGTCCTCTTCGTGTCGGTTCACTAGCCATCGACAGAAATCAAGACGTTGCCCTGGGTCACCACCATGCAACTCCTGGACGGGACATTTATGAAATGGGCGAAGACCGTTAGCCCTTGTTATCACATTCACCGTCATATGAGACATTCCGAGCTCGTGACCCACGATTCGCGAACTTGTGCATGGATCCTCCACAAACAATTCGAGCACTAATTCTTCGCGTGCAGCGGTCCTTTGCCTCACGCGAGGACCACCGTCGGCTCCTCTACGCGGTAACACCTCCACCCGCTCACGTGCACGTCGTCGTGCGTCCTCAATGACCCGAGAACCTGGCAAACGCACTCTTCGTGGGTACAAAGCCCTGTATCGTCGAGCCGCGGCGGCGCCATTTCCCTCCGCCCACCCCAAACATTCTATCATGTTTAGATATTCTTCGCGCGTGTAATCCATCCAGATTTCTTTGAAAACCGTATCGATTGAGGCACTTGAATATGGAGGACTGATAAACAAAAGTTGAAGATCGAGAAACCAATGATGAAACAGCAAAACATACAATGTTCTTTTTTTTATCGATAATGTCTGTTTCAGGAATATATTAATTTCATTGGTTTACACTGCATACACTGATAACATTTACAAGGCTTATTCATTGAAACCATAAGATAAAAAGATGCCCACGTACAGATACTCCATTTACGTTCCACGAAAATCGTTCTCAAAAAACAAAAAATAATAATAAATAAAATAAAATCAATCTCGGTCTGTCTATATGCGAGACAGAGATTTTCCTCGATACACATGTGCTTCATAACAAAAGGCTGGATGTCCCGTCAAGATTGCACTCGGGATCCTCTTAGTGCCGACGTCTAGCGAATTTGGCTAATTATTTATTATTATTATTTTATTTGTGTGGAAGGGGAAACACCTTTTTACACAAAATGTACAGTATTAAGGCAATTATGGAGGCAAGGCACGAGCCGACGAGAAAGTAGTGAATTAAAAAATTAATCATTTTTTTACAAACTTTATTAAGTAAAACCAGCTTTCTCATTGGAATATAATAGAGATGAGCTACCGTTTTACAAAGTGAATCGTGATTTGGCCTTGGTTTTACTATAAAAATTACTAGGATATAAAGAGCTTGTAGCCAAGGTCGCCCGACGTCGAGAAATCGTCTGATAACACCTAAACGCCGATAGTATTGATCAGGTTCGCTATGATTCCACGTAGCGACATGTTCGACCACCTGAACTTACAAAGCTACGTAACAGCCGCTATCATTGACAAGAACCCTATGATATCCCGTAGCCACGTAGCCAAAGTCACGCGACATTGAGAAATCGTCTCGTGATACCTGGACACCGCGAGCATTGGCCAAGTTTGACATAATGCCCCGCGACATCATTATCGCCGACGGGAATACGAAAAACCCCGTAGCCAAAGTTGCGCGACCTCGAGAAATCGTCTGGTAAGACCTGGACACCGCGAGCATTGGCCAGGTTTGACATAATGCCCCGCGGCAGCATTATCGACGACGGAAATACGAAAAACCCCGTTGCCAAAGTTGCGCGACCTCGAGAAATCGGCTGGTAAGACCTGGACACTGTTTGCATCGTCCAGGTTCGACATAATGCCCCGCCGCAGCATTATCGACGACGGGGATACGAAAAACGCCGTAGCCAAAGTCGCGGGACCTTGAGAAATCGTATCGTGACACCTGGACACCGCGAGCATTGGCCAGATTTGATATAATGCCCCGCGGCAGTATTATCGACGACCGGGATTCGAAAAACCACGTAGCCAATATTGCACGACCTTGAGAATTTACCTGGTAAGACCTAGACACCGCGAGCTTTGGCCAGGTTTGACATAATGCCCCGCGGCAGCATTACCGACGACCGGGATTCGAAAAACCACGTAGTCAAAGTCGCGCGACCTCGAGAAATCGTCTGGTCGTCCAGGTTCGACATAACGCCCCGTTGCAATATTTTCGATGAACGGGTCGAAAAATAAATAAATAAAACATATTCCGATCGCTGTTTTAATTCAAAAAGCCTGTCTGATCATAGTAGCAGCCGAATTCGCTATCGATTGTCAATTTTCTGACCACACAGTCGCGAAGTCCAACGAAGTTCGCCATTGTTCAAGGCGTCGAAACGCTGTCGCCAGGACCTACGTTCGCTTCGCTGTGATTGGTCAACTTATAAACGCTAATCACGCTCTCATTTTTGCTCCGATCGAATTTCGCCAAAAGACTTTTTTCTTCAGCGCAGCGTCAGCTATCTACCATTTGCCGATCGTACAATAGTTACCTTGCACCCTGTATATCAGAATGTACGAGGACTGCGCACAAAATTAAAGGACCTTAGATTATCTGTCCCATTACTCACCGAAAATTATGATATCATCGCCCTGACAGAGACATGGCTCCACGAAGAAATAACAAACGCCGAACTCAGCTTTAGTGCATTCAACGTGTAATGTCAAGATAGATCTCCGACCTCGGTATTCGGCCAGCGGGGGGGAGGTGTTCTTGTTACAGTCAGTAAGAAAATACATAGCGAGCAGCTCATAGACCATCGGGGGACAATCGACAAGTGTTCGTTCACATCGTGAAGGGCGGGCACAGGTTTTTAGTTGGAACAGCATATCCGCCACCGGCTGCCATGCCAATCAGCTACATCGGGCATACTAACAGAGTTACCGAATTAGCAGAAATCACGGTGAATGCAGACGCGGCAACCCGCGAAAAGGCATCAGTGCTCGGCGATGGTTGCTCATACCTTGGACTCAATCAGGTGTCGACAGTGGCAAACTAACACGATAACTATCTCGACCTGGTATTTACATGTAGAGTGGTGAACGTAACCCCATCAGCGGATCCGATACTGGACGAAGATATACAATTCCATAAAGCTCTTACCATATCAACGGAATGCGTGGCGGAACCGAGTCAGACCTTTAACACCATAGTGATGGACTTTCGGAACGGAGACATGGCATCCCTGAACAGGTTCCTCCAAGAACCGAACTGGGAACAAATTCTAAATCAAAATACGATAGAAGCAATGTCCGACGCAATCTATGAGTTTGTCTATCAAGGGATGGAACGATTTATCCCGAAGAGAATATTCGATCGCATAGCCCACAGTAGGTTTTCTCGTGAGCTCAGAGCATGTGTGGCACAAAAGAAGGCAGCGCACAAAAAATTCAAGGAGTCCAGACGAGACGAAGACCTAGAGCCAGATGCACATTTCTTGCTCGGACCCAGCACTCGAATTACGTAATCTCTATAGAAGATGAGATCCCATACAGGACAAGAGGCCGTGAACCTGTTCATGGATTTCTTCGAATCAGTCTGCACTGAAAACGACGCTTTCTGTTTCATGCCTGGTGAACAGTGGTAGTTCCTCCTGCCGTAGCGCCTGTAGATATATCTGCTGCCAGCTTCTCGATCGAATCGGTCAGGAAGAAAATCTTGGAACTCTATACCTCGAAAGGCCCCGGTACTGACGGGATCCCCCGGGGATGCTAAAAGCCTGTGCGGATGGTCTTTGCGGACCGATATAGAAACTCTTTGATCAATCCTTAAGGACGGGGAAGTTTCCTCAATCATGGAAGCGTAGCTACATTACGCCTATCTTCAAGACAGGATCAAGAACCGACGTACGTAACTATCGACCGATTTTCATCATTAGCACTGTGCCGAAAATTCTCGACGACTTAGTACCAGGATTCCCAGCGTCAAACCTTAGAAACTCGCTCATAGAAGAGCAGCACGGCTTCATAGCAGGAAGGTCAACACTGACAAATCTGCTAACGTATGAGAATTACCTACCGGCTGAATTGGAGTCGAGGTATCAAGTGGACGCCATTTACACGGATTTCTCGAAGGCTTGCGATTCGGTGTGCCATGATACGCTAATCAAGAAGCGGCAGCCATTGGTATCTCTGGCACTCTTCTCGTGTGGATAGCAGACTACATCAGCAACAGGGCTCATAGGGTTCGGTACAAGAATCATCTATCGAGAGAGGTAGTAGTAATGTCTGGTGTTCCTCAGGGATCTCACCTGGATCCATTGCTCTTTTTGGTATTTGTCAACGACATGTCTACAGCCCTCGTGTATACGAGGTTTCTATTATTTGCCGATGACTTGAAGATCTTTATGTCAATCCAAACCAGGGAGCACCAGGAGCGAATCCAAAATGACCTCGATGGACTGTGGCAATGGTGCAGAATAAATAGATTATCCTTGAACATTGGATAATGCAAACGCATATCCTTCTCGAGAGGGAGGGTTTTGGCACCGACGCTCTACACAATTGGAGGACAGTTACTTGACAAAGTAACATCAATAAGAGACCTAGGAGTCGTATTTGACACGACGATTTCCTTCAATACGCACATCGAGGAAGCATCCCGAAAAGCCCTAAGAACACCAGGATTCATAAACAAAGTCTGCGGGGAATTCCGCAGGGTGGAGACTTTTCGTTCCCGTTACCTCACTCTTGTGCGGCCGACTTTAATGTATGCGTCGGAGCTGTGAAAACCGGTCTTTGCTGTACATGCCAAAAAATTAGAGAGAGTCCAGCACAAATTTCTTCGATCAGCATCATACAAGGCGGGTGTTCCTATGAGGCAGGACGAACACGATTACGGAACGATCGCGAATTCGCACATAGTACCGAGTTTACACTCACTACGAGTCTACAACGACCAGCGAACCCTCTTCAAAATAATAACAGGAATGATGGAATGTCCTTCCCTGATGACCAAACTATGGTGACGGTCCCCGATCGCGAATGGAGAACGAGGGTTTTTTCAGAACACCAACAATAAGGTCGGCCCTCACAGAGAGGTCGGCTCACTACAGGTTCACGAGTGTCGCGAACAGGCTGGACTTTCCCCATTTGTTCGGGGGACCGACATCGGGATACTCCAGATCCCTTTCTGCACGAGTACTCCGCTACGAGTGACAAACGCGCAGTACTACGTCAAAAAATGAGTTAACAATTATATTACTCTAGAAGACAAATGAGCACACTGTACAAAACCACGAAATTGTTAATTTAAACCAAATTTCATTTATATACTTATATACTGTGTGATGATACTTTATTCTCCTCGATTCAAAAATAGGGACAATCCGGGAAATCTTGGGCGAGGGAAAAGGGGAAAATATCACACCAAAGTTTTGTGTAGAAAACGTGGAAAAGTAACTTTTAATAATAAACTGTTCGGTGAATAGTAAATAACAAAATAAAATGAACAATCTCAATAACAATCCAATAGAAAGAAAAGGGTTCGCAATAACAATTATAATAACCAATCGAAAATAAGAGAAAGGGGGCAAAGAATTCAAAAATGACAAAAAGAGAATAATCAATACGCAGGGAAAACAAGAAAATAGTAAAATAATCAATACGCGGGGAGAAATAAGAAAATCGGAAAATAATTAATACTCGGGGAAAAATAAAAAAATCGGAAAATAATTAATAGCAAAACTTACGAAAATAATATAGCTTATGATAATCGCCGGGATGGCAATTTGCACGGGTCAATCGCAGGGAGGAGGGGGGGGACTGGCCGGTGGATATTCTACACGATATTGGTCTCACTTTGCCAAAACTCAGAAAAATATCAAAAAAGGAGAAAAATGAATCAAAAATGTTAACTATTTTATTGGGCGCCAGTTACTGTAACGGTGTAGCACCGGAACTCTCGATTTGCTTAATAGGCAACAACCAAAAGAGAACAAAAAAAAAAACAGAAGAAAAATCTATTGTCTTTCACGGCACTCGGCTAGCGAGAATGGGGGAGGGAGAGGGGTGAGACGTCTCAGGCAGGGGACACTATCCAGGGCTTCTTTATAATATTACCTCAGTTTTAATCCTTAACACAACAAAAATGTTTCAAAGTCTTAAGGGGCTCGATGGGAAAACTTTACCTAAGTATTTCTTATGCGAATTTTACGCCGCACACCACGCGCGCAATGCCTCTTTGCTCGTGTGCAAAAATGTCGAGCACGTGTCGACCACGAGGCAAAGTCTATTACGACTAATTTTTACCAAAAATACGGGGTACTCGGGGAAGGAAAACGGGTCGAACGGGTTGGGAAAAATGTGGGCAAAAACTTACGAAAAAGATCGGGGCTCACTCATTCAGATTCCACACACGTGGATCTCGGTTACAAAATTTCCTCAAATCAGCGGACAGCCTCAGTCGTTATAAATTCCGTATATCGGTCCAAAATCGTATCC
>JAPYZD010009300.1:0-15335 GCA_030522725.1 Ichneumoninae sp. B BG-2022a
TGTTATAAAAATCTGAAAAAATGCATACTTATTATAGGCATTGAAAAGACTAATTTTACATAATAATAATTTCAAAATGTTATTAACAAATTGTTGAAAGAAAAGTTGTTCATCAAAATATGTGGTAACTCAACTTTTTCTTTAATGAAAATGATTCGTTCACTTTTCGGAATACGCATGATTTTTTTCAGATTTTTATCTTTATGTTGACTTTTGCACATTTTTCCATGTAAAAAACAAGAACAATCAAAATAAACATAAAAATCTGAAAAAATTCATACGTATTCCGAAAAGTGAACGAATCATTTTCATTAAAAAAAGAAAGTTGAGTTCCTACATATTAACATTTTGAAATTATTGTTATGTAAAATTAGTCTTTTCAATGCCTATAATAAGTATGAATTTTTTCAGATTTTGATAACATTGGGAAGTGTTTGCAATTCTTGCCCGAATTTCTCGAATTTAGGCGGAATGAACACCACTTGCTCCAACCTCCTTAATGAAAAATATGCCAAAATTATCGTAGCAATATTGTATAATGCATTAACATTATTATAGGAAAGAAATCGTCAATTTCATTTGGTTCAACGATGCGTTATTGACAATATTTATTTGAGCCACATTTCATATTATATATTCCTTTGCCGTTCATCATGCTGCGTGAGTTTTCCAATCGTGCGACCCGGAAAGGCGAATATATCGGTCGCATAGTTTCTGATCGTGGAGAGGCGAATATTGCAGCGTCGAGACTCCGATTTTCCTCGAGGCTCGACGGGGTAGCGTGAATAGCGCGTTACCCCGCAAACTTGCCCTCGGCTCCTCCCCCCCCCCCCCATTTATCTCGGTTATGCCATGGTACAAAAAAAAATCGCTCGGGGCTAAGCAATCATTTCTCCTGCACAACGGGGCAACCTTTCGCCTCGACCCGAGCGCAAACTTAGCCGCTTTCGATCACCGTCTTGGATTTTTTTTCACTCCCTTATTGGTGCTTATAATCTTGAGGGGCCGCACCACCCAGAAACTTTTGACAAGTCGAATGTTTTTTTTTGCTTTACAATTTATTCCGTCAAGGCCTCGGAGACTTCGAGGCTTGTGTAAATTACCAGAATAAGTAGTAGTAGTAGTAGTAGTGATTTATCCATATGTTAGGACCAAGGGTCCTCTAGGCACATACTGAGAAATCATACAATCATAGCATAAATACAAAAAGAAAATACATAGAATATGAAGAATATAAAATATATAAAGTATATAAAAACAGTATATATAAAGTATATAAAAACAGTATATATAAAGTATATAAAAGCAGTATATACTTTATAGTATATAAAACATAGAGAAAAAAAATAATAATAATAAGGATAATAGCCAGCGATACCCGAACTGACATTAACCAAAACCGCACCTACAATTCACCGTTGAGCAATAAGCCCATAACTTGGCACCGAAACACTCCCTTACTGCGGCTCCGGACGTCGAGCCGAATGACACTCGAATAGGTTTATAACTTAGAACTTATTAAGAACCGTCGAATAGGTTTGGTGGTTTGTGTCACGAAATAATATTGTTACTGCGGAACGTTTCTGCACAAGCGAGGCTATCTTGGTTTTCTTTAGTAATGGAAGTACAACAGAATGCTTCATTTTATACTTCATCATGGTGGTAGAGTCGGGTGACGTCCTCACGGGGCTTTTTACAATACCCAACGTATTCAAAAACCCTCGCGCGGGTCGATCGCGGATGTTTAAAGGGGATGCTTCACCTTGCTTTTGCCCCGCCGCGATGGTTATGATCCGACACGTAGACGGTAAAAAACGTACCTGACTAGTTTTTGTCCTACTTCACGTAACGATCGCGGGTCACGCGTTTCTCGAATTACCACCTTCCAGCAATAACCGGAGCCGCTCGGACGCTATTGGGGCTATGGGTATAGATTTTATCCGCATGCAGACGCTTTAATTAAAAATTGGTATCGATTGAAAACCGCGAGGCTGAAAACTTTATCGAATTGTTTAATTAATTATTGTGAACCGCACGGAGACGTAATTAGTCTCCGAGTCAATGCATTGGGGTCGATGATGACTCGTATACACCCACAAAAAAAGTTTATTTTGAACTAATAAAATTGCTTATTTGGATATGGGCTTAACATCATTTTATTGAAATGCAATAGATTTATTGATCTTATCGTACATTAAATTTTATTAAATTTTATTGTATAAATAAATTATTCAAGTTAATTAATTTTTCATTATTGTACATTATGTGTTGTTATATCGATAAATTTTTTTATTCATCATTTAGACATTCGATTGATAGCACATTTTGCCAAAATATGTTGATTTCGCGCGAAAACATTTTTTGTCCCACTCACAAAACTTCCGCCGGTCGATGCGACGCAATGTGGCGAACGTTTCTTCAAATGAAATAAATTGTTTATTCACCGGAAATGAATACCCATTCAACGTCGCGTGCTCAAATATCCGGTCTGTTCGAGGAAAATGAATATCTATCGGAGGTACCGTTTCCGTCGAGCGACGCCCGATCGTCCAACTGCCCAGTTCGTTGCCCTTAAAAATCAGCAAAACTTTGCTATAAATAGATAGATAGACAGATAGATAGATTTATTTATTTCGTGTAAAAATATATATTTTTATCGAATTTTTTTAGAATCGATAGAAGTAAAAATGACGGATATTGAAAAATTAGTGCCCACTAATTCACATCTAAATTCAAGAAGTCATATTTGGATTTACAATGACAACACGACGTCACTTCCGGTTGAAAAATTAGATTTTTCAAACCGAAAGTTAAGGAGTTTCCGGTCATTTTCCACCCAAATTTCCGTGTTCTAAATACTATCGTTCATAGAGGGTGCGCGAAGTTTCCGAGCCACAACAATCTAGTGATTTATACAAAGCAAAACGGAAACTTTGAGCTTTTGTCTCGGAGCACTCGGAATTTCGCAAAGCGGATATCTGGGTTCTACCCCACCACGACACCAGTCACGCCTTGAATTGAACCGACCGAGCTAAATGGCGACGCGTAACAGCGACGCAAGTACTAAATTCTCATCACCATTCGCACGGTCGTACGTGTCGGCGTTCCAGCCGTGCTGTCGAGTCACTCGTTCTGTCGTTCCTTTATAACTGTCCTGAACTACTCCGGCTGTTCCTTAGTTGAGGTAGAGGTCGGCAGTACTTCAAGTACGTACGTGAAGTGCACAAATGCTTTTTCCGGTTTGAAGTACCAAGTCCTCTTTCCGGTTTAAAGTACCAAGTAGGTTAGAGCGGGGCAAAACGGGGCATGGAACGTAATTTTCCAATAATTTTTGGATACCCGAATTCGCCCCATCGATACATCAGGCTTTTCTGCCCCGTTTTACCACCTTGTCCGATCCAAAAATGATTGGAAAATTTTGTTTTGCCCAACTTCCCCGTTTTGCTCCGTTGTCCCATTTTGCCTCACTCTCCCCTACCACTAGTTTTTGAGTACGCGGTCGCATTGCGGATAGCCGATCAGTAGCGTGACATCCTGTTTCTATTAATATATGATTATCTTTCTAAACTTTTCAATAAGTACGATTTTACAGAGAATTTCTTAACATTTTAATTTTTTATTCTATTAAAAAACCGGAAGAAAGTAGTTCCTCCTTTCCGTTTTTCTTGTATGAAATTTTTATGAAAAAGTGAAGAATAGATTAAAATAGTAATAAAACCCAAAATGAAGAATTACAAAAATTGCAGTTAGCGATTTTTCACAATAAATTTAGGGGTAAATTATGATCGTTTAAATTTTGTGAAAATTTTCTTCATTTTGCGCACAGCTTCTTTTGTACGGAAATGACTCTTGATCTCCGTCGTTTTTTGTCCGTACAGCGTGAGGTAATATCGATCGATTGATCGTATCGGGTCAGTATTTTCTGTACGGTTCAGCTGCGCACTGGCTCCACTGGATCATTTTCTGATTAGGATAATACGCGTGGAATATTCAAGTGAAAAGAGTACGTGAAGAAATATAACAGCTCCAAATCAATATTTATCTTCGCGTATCGATTTTTTAAAACACTAGTATAATAGAATGAAACATGTATTTTAATTGTACTTTCAGTATTGTTATTCTCATCGACATGGTACTACACGATACACCGATCACATACGAGGAGGAATTGAATAGGAATCCCGATCTGAAGGAATCCGATGTACAGATGCTTCGGGAATGGTGCGCCAAGCAGCCCCATTTGCCAAAGATTTCGGACGCGCAGCTGGCGCTGTTTCTCTACAATAATTACTATAGCGTGGAAACAACAAAGTCCAAAATCGACTTGTACTATACCATGAGGACTCATCTACCAGAGTTCTTCTCGAACAGAGATCCCCTCGGATCGAAGGAGCTACACATCGCTTATAAGAATATGTAAGTGCCTACACTGAGAAAAAATTATATAGTAAAAGCAACAATTCTAACGTTTTACCATAAAAAATAGTTCCCAAGGGGAACGCCTACATTTTATAGTTACGACTATAATAGCAACCATAATTATAGTTTAACGGTTAAACTATATAGATAGTTTGTGATATATAGATAGACGTTGGCCCAGGGAACGTTATAGTAGAAAATACTACGCTTTTTCTCAGTGTAACATATTATAAATATTTCACGTATTACATTTTGGGACAAGCTGCCTTGTAACCCAATCACAACTCGACGTGATGTCTCACATACTGAGTTGCTTTAAGTCCCTTCCTTTAGATGAGCATATTCGAAAGATCGTTCATTGTCATGGGTTCGAAGTTTTCCAACTCGTTGCCTCGGATCGTGACTGATGCATGATCACTCAAAATTTTCCGTGCCTGTTGCCACTGGTACTTAATAGTAGAGAAGAAACGTGAAGCGATTCAGCTACGTTAGCTTCCGTTATTCTGTAGTTCTGGTTGAATGTTATAATGTGCTGCATATAAATATTTGGCATTGCCTCTTTGTTTTGATCTCATCTGGAACGGGAGCTGGGACTCAAGGCATCCTGTCCTAGAACTTTAGTATCAATAAATAATAATAGTAGTGACAATAATAATGATCCGGAGATTTCCAAGATTTGTGATGTAAGCATAAATCATCATTTCTATGATAATCGTGAAGATTGAATGGCTCTATTTAGGCTGACTTTGCTTTCGATCGATGATTTCCAAACTGGTGACGCTTGACATTTTTTGCCTTCATTGATTTGCCATTGATAACCGGTCTCATTCGATTAGCTTCTTCACGTATCTGGAGCAGCCGACGCACGATGGTTACAACGTCATCTACAGCAAGATGATCAATCTATCAGACTACAACTACAACGCCAACATAAAGTACATAAGCATGCTTCACGATCTTTGGGCCCACACACATGGCAGCAGTCCGGGTGTCGTGGTGGTCTTCAACGCACAAGACGTAACGCTGGCCCAAGCTATGCGTATCAGTCCTATGGGATTGAAGAAGTTTCTGCTTTATATTCAAGAAGCTCTTCCGGTACAAGTTAAAAGAGTTTACTTTATGAATTGCACACCGATGATGGACATCGTCACGCGGATGATGAAACCCTTCATGAAGCAAGAACTCCTTGAAATGGTATCCATTAATTTATTATCTGCCTTAGTTGAAATCGATAGTCTTAAGGACATCAATTGTCGAAGAATTCTTATAGATATTTTGGAGAGTTGTTTGTTATAATTGTCTGCTTATTTTTCGACCTGAAATACGTCACTTCCCGAAAATTTCACTTTTCGACTGGAAATTGTGTATTTTCGCCTAAGCGAGATCAACCTACTGGTAACTTAAACTTCAAACCCGCAGACCGACTTTCATGCGACGGTTGAGAGCGTGACAAAAGCCATACCCTTGGACGCATTACCGAACGAGGATGGAGGAAAAGCGGGAAACGTGGCGGACCTAGCGGCAGATGCCGTAAAGTGGCTGGAGGATAACAGAGCGTGGTTCCAAACTGAGGAAGCAACGATGAGAGTCAATGAATTGTTACGTCCTGGCAAGCCCCAGACCACTGCAGATCTGTTCGGCGTCGAAGGGAGCTTCAAAAAGCTGGAGTTCGATTGAAATCGTTTTGATTTTTGACCCACACGATGACTCATGTCGGTCACTGTTGACAATATGCAAATGTCCATTGGTGCAATAAATTTTGGTTGGTAAATTTTCATTGGTGCAATAAATTTTGGTTGGTAAATTTTCATTGGTGCAATAAATTTTGGTTGGTAAATTTTGGTTGGTAAATTTTCATTGGTGCAATAAATTTTGGTTGGTAAATTTTCATTGGTGCAATAATTTTTGGTTGGTAATTTTTCATTGGTGCAATAAATTTTTGTTGGTAAATGACCATTGGTGCAATAAACACTTTGAGTGCCCAGTGGAAAAATTATGTATTCGATCGAGACAAGATTTACGAAATCTGCGATATGAGCGTAAAGCACTATTCTGCGGCGATCCCAAAGATCTGATGTATCTCTGCAGGCTCGGCTCCCTTTTGATTAATGATGTTCAACATTTTTGAATAGTTGGCGATTCTATTCGACATTTTTCACTGAAAATTGCAGATTTTCGCAAGTCTCTTTCCAGCAATCCTCCGAGACCCGTTCGGTTTGCCTACTTTTCCTCACTGCTAATTGCAGATAACGAAGTACGTTTCAGTTATGCAAATCATTCCTCGCGAAGATAGACGGATGACGTGGAACTTCCGTATACTCGGCGCGTCAAACGCCGCGTTAATTGCACCAGCTTCATGTCGATTGTGTAATGCGATCATAATTTTATTTGCTTTTAATTCATTTTTTGCCCGTCAGACGCATTCGATCAGGTTCCACATCTCTCTGGAGAATCTCACGGACGAAGGTTACGTCATCCGCTTGAAGTTCACGGACTTCGATCCGTCTCACTGTAATTACGACTGCATGAGGGTTCGCGAACATACATAATGTACAAAATAGTTTGAACGGCGCGGTGAATGAGCGTCACACGCACAACTCCTCCCTAACTCCGCAGAATTGCTTTCGAGACGCTATTGTGTATCGTGATCCGTCGTGTCTCGGGACATCCGGATTTCGTGTCACGTCACGAGTAACTTTGCCGGGGTTGGCGCCAGTTGATGGGAGGACAGGAGTTGAAGCGGAGTCTTGAGTGCTGGGACCGGACGTGGATGCGAGTCGAGTTGTTGCTGTGCACGCACAAAACGCAGTCACGTATCCGCGTCATAATGGAGATCACGTGCTTCCGATCATCCAACATCCATGAGTCGAAAACTTCAATTCGTTTTACGATATGGAGCCACATCATTTCGCCAAAACTTCGTATGACCGAAAGTCAACGGTTCTAACGCAGTTTATCCTTATCGTCAAAATTCCGAACTTTATTTTTCCGAATCCTCATATTGCCGAAACTTTGTTTTTTGCGAATCGTCAAATGTCCGAATTTTTATTGTTCAGTATCGTCCGTTCAACGAATGTCACTCTTTCAAAATAGTAAATGAGCGAATGTTATTTCTCCGAAACGCCATTTATCCGAATCGTCATTTTTCCGAATAATAATTTCACCGAATGTCCTATTTCCGAACGGATCGATTTGGATGACTAACATTTCGGATAAATGACGATTAGGATGAATGACGTTTCGGATAAATGACGCTTCGGATGAATGAGGATTCGGCGAGTTGATGTTTGCAGGTTTAACCGTTCGGAAAGATGACATTCGGTGAAAATATTATTCGGAAAAAATGACGATTCGGAGAAATAACGTTCGGATAAATGACGTTTCGGAGAAAAAACGTTTGGCCATTTATTATTTCGGAAGAGTGACATTCGTTGAAAGGACGATTTGGATTAATGAAGATTCCGACATTTGACGATTCGGAAATTTGACGATTCGGAAATTTGACGATTCGGAAATTTAACGATTCGGAAATTTGACGATTCGGAAATTTAACGATTCGGAAATTTGACGATTCGGAAATTTAACGATTCGGAAATTTGACGATTCGGAAATTTGACGATTCGGAAATTTGACGATTCGGAAATTTAACGATTCGGAAATTTGGCGATTCGGAAATTTGACGATTCGGAAATTTGACGGTTCGGAAGCTTGATGATTCGGATAAATTGCGTTAGGACCGATGACTTTCTATACGACGATTCGGCCGATTGAAGTTTCAGCGAAATGTGTATCCTTACGATATCGATGCATGCTCCGGCAATTTTGGCTGAACGCCGACGTATTTTTTTTCAGAGGGTGCGAGTGAGATCAAACATTCGTAACTTCAGGAAGCACACGAGTGTGCGAACCCATTGATAAAAATATAAATACTCGCGCGTCGAGGTGACCGAGTCAATGGGCGCGGTACCAGAAACCGAAGACCAGAGGGTGAAGCGGAGTTGGGGGAATTCGAACGCGAACACGCGATAATATAATGGAGCAAAGAACGTTCGGTTTGCACAAGGCACGAATGCCGCTGAGGCCATCGGGGTGGCTGCTCGATCGTCCCGTTAGTCAATTTGGGTGTGCCATCGTTGTCCACCCTTCGTCCCACCGGAACCCGAACAGCGGGACGCTCTAATTAGCGAGGGCTTTCGGAGATCCTTCGCCTCCTCGACCGCATCCCCTCGGGCCTTCGATTGTCCGAGGGGACAGTGGAGTCGAACTTTGCCCCCCCCCCCCCCCCCCCCCCCCCCCCCCCCCCCCCCCCCCCCCACGCCCTCCCCCCCCCAGGGTTGATGGATTGTATTATTTTTCTCTTTCTTCGACCGAGCGACAAGAATCTATCAACTATGTTATCGACCCCATTTTCTACCGGCGTGCACGGAGAAAAAATTACTTAGTAAAAAAGCAACTATATTGACTTTTTACCATAAAAATTAACGAGGTATGTGGCCAAAAATGGTCGATAATGAAAAAATTGTACAGATCGGACCGGGACCATGAAATGTCCACGTTTCATGACATTTCTGAACGAATGACACAGGTTTCAAATTTTCGAATTTTCGAAAAACGTCTACATTTTACAAATACGACAATGACAAAAAATCACGGTTGCAACCATAATTATAGTTTGTCCAATTGAATATAGATTATCAGAAACTATATATATAGACGTTCCCTCACGGAACTATTCGTTATGGTTGGAAATGCTATCCTTTTTCTCAGTGTTCCAGCCGCGGCCGGCTTGAGTAATAAAAGTCGTAATAAAAAAGTTCCTCGCAAAAATGCATCGGCGAGACGACTTGAAGAGAATCAATAATTCCAAGTACTTGGTCGTATTCGAGAATAACGAAGAAAGAAAAGGGTTTCGCGACAAGATCTCAGAATCCATCAGCCTCGCGACGGTCACGACGCGGCCGGCGCTGTTACATTCTTATCGCCAAAGTAAATCAGAAAATGCCGCCCAGCCCTGGGTTGCCCCTCGAGAAGTGCAGAAAAAATGGAGTCTCTCGGACACGCGGTATCGTGAGTAAAGCTGACGACTCGGGCCGGCATTGTTCAAATTCCATTAACCTCCATACCGTTTGTTACTTATTCATGGAATTCCGATGACGATGAATAAAATTTGAGAACTTTGAGAATTGAAAGTAGCAGTCGGCGATGGCGTTTCCGCTCGGCAGGTGAATCGCTGGCGAGGAGAACCATTCGGATCTCAGAGAGTGTCGCACCGAACTTACTTTCCCGAAAATTGGACAATGGCGGCTCCAGGGAAATCGAGATCGCTTCCAGCGCCCTCGAACTGCAGACGCGTTCGATCCGTTTAAGGGTTGCGAGCGTCTTCTCCGCGACGCTGCACGATCGTTAAGACCCGGATGAAACGAAGAGGCATTACCAACAGGGTCCGAATCGAATTGGCGAGGAAACGGGAATGAACTTTTTTTTACACCTATTTCACTTTCGAACAGTTACGAACCCGATTCACTACAGTTCTCTTCTCAACACTGTCACAGTCCAGACACATCGACGAAAAGGGGTTGATTTTCACATTGCCCATTCCAAAATTGAGACACCTTTAAGGGAATACGTCACAAGTAAAAATCACAAGTGTTATAAAGCAAGGAATAAGGTTTTTTAAAATAATTTCTAATAATGTTTTCCCCATATGGATTCCGAGATATACGAGCTTGAAATTGTGTCTTCTTCGTGACAGTGATCGACGAAGAATTGTCAGTTTTTTTATTCGATGCAAACCAAACAATTTATGGATATACGCGGTTTAGTGTTTTACAATATAAAATTAAGTAAGGAAAAACAAAAACAGTAAAGATCCCTAAAAGTTGGCCCACATTTCAAAACAATTTTTAAAAAAGCAAGAAGTGACAGTTCCATAAAACGTAAATATGATATTGACAATGTAAAAACCAAAAAAAATGTCCATGTTCGATTAGTCTTTGAGCCTCGAATTCGTATGTAATGTCTGATTCACTCCCACTACACCACATTGTTGGATGGAACTTTCCCATCCACTGTAATTGGGCTTGGCCAGATTTTAATGAAATAATCAAATAAACAAATAAATTGACTTTCGATAGACCGTCTTTTTTGTCCATCTGCCGATGGAAATGGCATTAATAGAATATCGATGGAGGCCGATTGGGCGAAATCCCGTCGCGGACCAATTACATTTTTGGATGTCAAATGAATTACGAACGCTTTCCGAATAACGAGATGCACCTTTCGACCTCTGTCTGACACGAGCGATCATTAAAAGTGAACCGACAATTAAGGGAATTTCGTCTGCCTTAGCCGAGAGGGGTGAATTATTCCGAAAATTCATAGCCCGCCGGGTCTTTTTTGCCGGATCAATCTTACGGTCGGAGGAGCCGGTCGAAATGTCGGCACATTACCCGCGAATAATGACATTGTTAGGCTAAATTCAAAGATGGAATATAATTGCGCGACCTTCGTGCTTCCCGATTATTTTTGCCCTTTCGCTCGTTACGTCCCGTTTGCAAACTCGACAACGCTAAAGTCTTGAAATTCCACGGTGCAGTCTGCACTGCCCACCATGTTTCAGTAATTAAGACACGTCTGCACCGGAGCGCGTCTGTCCGTTTTACATTTGCCGACTTGACACCCCGAAGAACACCGCGCGGCAAGAAATAGGAGAGAGCGGGGCAAAATTGAACAGTGGGGGCAAAACTCAATTGTCCAATAATTTTTGGATGCCCCATTTTGACCCAACAATACATCCGGATTGTCAATGCCGTTTTGCCCCACTTATCATCAACCCCACTGTCCCTAAAGTCTTTGGAAAATTGCGGCTTGTCCCAATATCCCGTTTTGCCCCACTGTCCCATTGTGCGATTTTTATTTGTTAATTTTCTAGTTTTATGAACAAAAGTACAAACTAAAATTGCCAATGACACGGAAAATAAAAGGACAAGTTCGTATATTCAAATAAGTGACAAAGGAGTTTAACATTTATTTAACAAAATTGTTTTAACGAAATTTTGCATTCCGTTTTTACGAATTTATTTTTTTGGGGTGTGCGCGTTGTGCAGATTAAAAATGACAGTGTTAAAAATCGTGACGATAACGAGAGTTTGCACTCGCGTTCCCAAGATCGTTATCGCAAACAAAGTCGTATATATAATTTTTATTTTCTTTCCAACGGCAAATCCCGTTGACAAAAATCGGGGAAACGCAGCTGGGATTTCGACCATCGGAATGCCGTTCCGATCCGTTTCGTAACCATTAATTCTTTTTTCGTGAAAATTTGGTTAAACGCTAACCAGGTTGACGGGCATGAAAGTGTACACACCGGAGTTGCGATGACGGTATCCGATTTATCGAATTACAGAACCGGTCGTGTCATCGTGGCCCGACGGTAGTTACGCGCTCCGTGTCCACAGATAATTTGCGAATCGGATTATGACGCGTGTAACGAGAATTCCCAATATTCGGGTCTGCAATGATGGTATCTGGGTTGTATACGTGCCGTGACTATCATTTTTGTAAACGTCGATTGAACAAAAAATAGCCGTCCATTTACCGTTTTTTTTAGTCCAGAAAAATGGTTGTTGTGCCGCTACCATCATTTTTTGTTTGGGGTCACAAATATCGTCAACTTTCAGTCCAGGTTGATTTCAATTTAATTTGTGTCCCTCATTGATTTCGGAATTGATTATATTTTAATTTCTTTTTAATTAATTAATTCGTCAATTACACGATATTATGAAATTAATATCGTAATATACAAATTAATTTTTGTCTCATTAACGAGATTGGTACTTGGTTAATTGTGAAATTTCAACCCTAGAGGCTCTTCAATTTCATCATTGATCAATCAATTGATAAAAAAATAAGCCAGACTACTTTTTACCAAATATGTGAGCAAAAAAAAACGACCCCCAAATTCCAACTAGATAGACGTATTTCACTGCTTTGACCATATTTGTGACCTCGAATAAAAATTACGGTCTTGGTACAACAAACACTGTCTGGAATAAAAAAGACCGTCATTTTTTGTCATTGACGTTTATAAAAAAAAAATAAAAAAAATGACCGTTATGACACATTTCTAGTCCCTGCGTCTCCGCGAAGAAGAGATGCAACATGGTTGGAGGGAACGCTATAAAAAAAATGTTAAAAATTAAAGAATAATCTTATTTGAAGATAAGCGAATAATAAATACAGCGAACTGCCCGGCCATGCGTGGAACCGTAGAGAACACATTAAATTTTGATTAGGTCGTACATGGTACGATGCAATACAAAGTCCGCCTCCGTTCGGGGTTCGTGAGCACCATGCAGGCTATCTCGCTAATGAGCATCCCCATGGAGTCACATTTTCCCCTAAATTATAACGATAATGCGTGCGCGCAGTGCGGAGGCTGCAGTCGGTCAGGGCCCGTTAATTTTATTAGCCACGATTTTCATGTGCGAACGGCTCCAGACACGATACTTTCCCAATGCCGAACTGCCCCACCTAACAGGTATTTTTTATTTTGATTTTTTACAGGTATTTTTATTTTTAATTTTTACAGGTATTTTTATTTAAAAAAAATGTATGGCTATTATTAAAATAAACGAAACTGCGTCTCTGTGGGCGTGAATATTTTTAAGTGAGACGTAACGTGAGAACGTTGTCGGGTCCCCTTCGGTCTCGATCGTTATTATTACAACGAAGAGCATCGAACCTCGGGCACCTCGTGCACGGTCCGGCTATCGAACGCCTTCCTCCAAGTTTGCATAGGGCTATCGTCGTACCTTGGTCGATAGTTAATTAACTCTTGACATGCTACTACCAACCCCGTTACAAGCCCGATAATACCTCGCGGATATTCCAATACACTTGCCACTATTTTCTTGATAAATTGTCTGACACACGTATCCGTGGTGAAATTTCATGGAAAACAGTTTCATCGAATCCCTCGGAAAATGTTGACGTTGCTTTGCTGTACAAACGATAAATTAATCGTCACTGTTGAGCCTCGAGAGCCTGCCAGCTTTTTCCATGGCACAAATCGTGCGAAACCGAGTACCGATATTTGGGCATTTATTTTCACACACCGGCCAAAAATACTGAATTGAATGGCATGGAAGTTAGCAACGTTGCTCGAATGGCAACATTGACTGCAATCACTTTTCTCAAATAGTTTATTTTACGGTGAATTTTTTAAAAATTATTCTGTTACATTATTTATTTATTTATTTATTTATTTATCAACGGAATCGCCCCTTTTACAAAAGATAAAATATAGCCTGTTTAATTAACAAATAAGTATTTTATAGAATTAAAATGTTATTATTATATTATTATTGTATATTATATATACACTGCAAAAAAATTTTGTTTGAAAATTAATGAACAGTATTGGAAGCTTTTTTACATAAACCGTTTCTGAAATTTCAAACACATGTGCGTCGCAATTTTACAATAAAATTTGTATTTTTCATGAACATTTTTGTAAATTTTGCAGCAAAAGATTTGTAATTTTAATATCTGGTATTTTTATTTTACAATCACAGTACATTAATGTTTAATTAATATGAGTAATGTCAGCAAATCTCAAGTTCCAGTACATTAAATTTACAATTTATTTTTACAGTGTATATAATTATTATTATTATTATAAATTTGTTATATTACATTATATTATATCGTCGGCTCCTTAAGAAAGCAACGTACTGCGAAACGTGACGGCTGTCAACAATTTCGTCGGAGCAACGTTGCTAACTTCAATGGATCTAAATTGAATCGTTTCAAACGGATTCATGGAGGGAGTTTCGAGATTTTTCAGAAAAAATCCGTGAACCTCGATTTTTTTTCTCCTGATTAGCTCGACTGCCGCGGCATCTGCTGCTTCTCCTCCGTCGCAACATCAAAGCCCCCAATTATCCAACACATCGTGCCTCCCTTTGTGCTGAGTCAAGCGGCGGCCAATAGCGTTTCGGGAAAAGTGAGAAAAAAAAATTAAATCTACAATCAGGGAAACGTACGTGAGGAACGTGTTTCTGCAACCGTGACTTTTTCAGTGCGACTTTGAAGTATTAAAGTTTGTACAAACCCGCCCGCAGCGTTGTATCATATTGCATTAAAAACTTCTTTTGTCTACTGATGTGAGGTAAAAAGTAATATAAAAAATAGAACGGACGCGAATGTTTTTTTGTTTCTTTTTTTCGTTTCTCGATCCATTTAGCACAGAAAATTATAAAACTCTGCCAGAGCTGGAAAAACGAAATATCGCTATAGTGACTACCGTACGCCGAAACGCCATATCGGCCCTGCTCTGGCCCGTGTAGGTAGCCAGAGTTAAGGGCGGGATAAGATTAATTCGGTGAAAAAAGGCATGTTTTTAAGATTTTTTTTTGGCGATACCGATAGTGTTCGTTTATTCAGTAAATTTTCATATAATAATATAACATTTGAACAACATTTTCCTAAAGTTTCATTGGAAAATATTCAAAATTGAGCGAGTGACAGTGAATCTCCGGAGGCACCTCGAAAAAAAGTTGATTTGCGGGGTTCATCATAACTCGCAACAGAATCATGTGAAAAAAAATCAAAATGTATTTGTTAAAGATGTTTCTCGAGGTAATGACGAGAGGATTTTTTTCGATTTTTCAATTTTTCGTAGCACTTGGGAGCCAAAAAACCAATTTTCGCTACAAAAAATCGGCTTATTTGTTGTTGAAAAATTAGTAATTATTAAAAAAAAAACAAAAAAGCTCTCGACAATACCTGGTGAATTATGTGAAGAAGTACTGTGCAAAGTTTCAAAACGATTGGTCCAGTAGATTTTGAGTTATCGTGAACACGGACTTCAAATATGACAAGTTTCAGAAAAACGCTTTGAAAAACGCGAAGAG
>JAPYZD010009306.1:0-11623 GCA_030522725.1 Ichneumoninae sp. B BG-2022a
AAAAAAAGAAACACACATGAAACGAGCATCTAGAGAGAATGAGCGAGTCTCGCGAATACAACCGAAGCAAGTCGGCAAAAGGTGTTCCACTGCCCAGTCTTCGAGTGTAAAAGCGTCAGGCACAAGCGGGAAGAGAGAAACAATGAGTAGGTACATTATAGAGTTGCTGGCGGCGTGAAAAAAACATAGACAGTCACTCGTGCCCGATATACTCTTCGTTGGTCATAAAATTTAAAAAATTCAAACGGAATTGCAACGTGAAACGGATACGCCGCTACACCGCCCATTCGTTCGATATCTCCTACGGAGCGCGTAAAAATCGCATGCGAGAGGGAACTTTTTTTGTATTCATTGGCAGAGTCCGAGAAGAAAATCTGGCGAACGGGTGGCCCGCCAGATATTTCGGTCTCGTGTACAGATAAGCGTATCGGCGAATTCTCTCTCGCTCGATGGGATTCGCCGTAAAGATCTCAGCTTTGGTCTATATACAAAGCGAATAACGATCGAATCAACCCCAAACCAGCTAAAATTAGATGCTGTAAGAGCTGCGGATATCGTATCGGCCGTCCTGGAGAGAGAAGTATACAGAAAGAAAAAAGACGAAACGAGACGAGCGGCCGCTTTTCCATGTGTATCTAATTCGTTTCGCTGTTAGCCCGAAAGGCTTCTGAACTTTGACCAATGTTAGAAACATCAATGCGACCATCTACGTATGGAAGTTTACGAGTGAGCGACTCCTCCTTTATCGCTAATGGCGAAGTTACGTGGAGCTACGTAGCTTGCACTACCTCGCTATAATGTTGAACAACAAATAACAATTACAAGGCTGGAGTCGGAATAGAAAAATATGTTAGATGGAGAACGCCCCCGAGGCAAGACGCAACATTGTCGACTATCGTCGATTGTTGTAACTTCCCTGGTGGGATTATTATTGCCGTACCCGCCAACGTGTGGTCATGTACTTTCTAGCGAACCCTCGAAACGGTAATCGGAATTTGACCGTTATAAATGTGCTCGTCGTTCGATCGATCACCGATGTCACGCGCGTCTTACATCCGAATAACGCGAGGTTAGCAGGGCCGATGTCTGGAATAAAACGACTCATTAGACTATACTTGGTTGTTGTTCTATATAGTGAAAAGTAATAGCCCAAGAATGGGAAAGTCAAGGAGGCGCTCTCGCGGGACGAAACCGAATCAGTTTCGGACATGGCGATGAACGCCGATCGGTCATGCAAACGGAATTTTAAATGTCATTAGCGGTATATAAATACATACGAGCGACATGAGAGAAACTGGAGCGAGAGATAAATCTCTTCGTATAGTTTGTCGGTGGAAAAAGTATGTGACAAGCGATAGAGTGTTCGTAACACGAATTGGTGGAAAAAGTAATAAATTGTTGCCGGCATGTTATGGAAGTCGTAAACTATAAAATTAGGCTCTTGCCACAGAAACTACTTGTACGTATCTCGCAACGACTCGTGCCAATGTTCTTGTATGCAGTTTCGGTGTTCCACACGGGCCCCCTCATCTCCGTTAGCGCGTCGTCCGGTGTTGCCACAGTTTGTACGCAGCTCACAGAGGTCCACGCGCGCCAGCTCGTCTGTCGTTGCGCCCTGCGACGTCCAGTATATATACCGGGAGCGAGTTTTAGTAGTTACTGCCGAAAAAAAAGTTTTCGAGGGAGAGATAGAACGAGGAGGAAATGCCTTTTTTTTAACCGTCATATTGTTAAATATTCCGATAGCCGAATATCAATCCGAGAAATTGGGACGTTCTAAATCAATAACAATCGATAGCGGCCTCTTAATATTAAGCGTAATATTAAGCGCATTCGCGAGTAGTTCAGCATCGATATACGCAGCGTAGAAAGAACGACGGATTTTATATATATATATATATATATATATATATATATATATATATATATAATCGTTGCTTACTGTATCGACCCCCCTTGAGAAGGAGCATGATCAATGGTTTAAAAAACATTTATTTGAATTGTAGCGAAAATGTACTGGATGCTCTGACATGTTACCTCGCTCTGCGGTCACTACGCTTCTCCACGAGCATGGAGCACTTGCCAGAGAGAGATAAGAGCGAATACGCGTCGCAACGGGCGTTAATTACGGTGGGCACGTTTTACGTAAGTACATGAATTACGAACCAAAGGGAAGCGAGGGATGGGTCGGCGCCAAGAGATACAACCCATTATACCCCGTGTCTCCGCGCATTTTCTTCTTGCCGCGTTGCTTATGGAGAGTGCACATGCGCAACGGGAGACGAGCAGAATCCACGAAACTTATCGGTCTTGGTTTTAACGCGCACGGTTATCGAGGTCCCAGCTGCGAAGGAAACGCGGCAATAATTACCGCATGCAGGTCGAGCATCCGACATCCCGTCCGAGAGAACAGATCGATACGTCGAGGATGAGGCCAGCTCACTCCCTTACGATGCAACTCTGTCATACAGCGTACGGGTTAAGGGAGCAAAATTACCAATATACAGCTTTATTTATTTTATTTTATTTTACAGGTAATTGGCACGCTTTGCAAACAATTTGTTATTCATCGGCTTAGCGATTTCAACGAATAAATGTAGACAGAAAACGTTTTATTCCGAATTTGGCTGATTTCGCCGAATAAGGAATAGGCATATTCTCTCCCTTGTTATTTTCTCGATTGTACATTCACTGAAATCTTTTATTGAAATATTATAAACAAAGATACTGCCGATCGAATGATAATCGTGTGCGACAACGATAGGAAAGTCTGTACATGCGAATCTTATTTTCCGAGGCCAAGCTTCGATGGCAAAAAAATTATTTTACAAAACTAATAACGTGACACGAAGGAAAAGCAGCAGCGGTACCGGTGCGTGATGGAGGACACGTCAAACGGCCCACGAGGAAACCGACAGTGGCTAGGAGAACGAGAGAGACGGGCTTGGGTAAACATCGATTACGCAACGCGAACGGCCAAGCTTACGCGCGTGTGGAATTAAATTTAGCTAACAAATATGTCATTGCCGGTCCAGCAGTGGCGGATCTTCCTCTCGGAAATGAATTCGCTAAATGCATAAATGAAATAATCAACCGGGAGAAGACAACGAAGCAAGAAAAACAGAAGTATCTTCCGAAATAGAAGTAATCCCCTCGAACACGGAATTTCCATTGATATTGACCTTGACATAGCCTCACGCAACAACTCGGTCGTCTCTGTTTTTTGCTCGTATTTCTTTGGAGTAAAATAAATCTGGTATCAGCGCGGTAATAACTAATCGACGTAATAACACAGCAGGTAAAACAATCACGGGCAATCCGGTCCGGATTGCGCAATAGTCAGCCGACACACGCACACATTTTGTATCTTCCGTGGGGTTCCTTGAGACATATCTCTCGTACGGTTATTATGGTTGATGCTCCTGTATCGACAACCATCAAAATTTTTAGAATGTCCATTTAACGCATTATCGTTCGCTCGTGGCGATTGATACTGTGCAGCATGACGAAAGGGCGTTGAGTGGCTTCGCGCCACGACAAGTTGTGATTCTTATCGGATTGAACCCGGCTCCCCACCGCGTTGGCAACTATTTGTTGTTACTGTATCGTTAAGATTATCTCCCAGTCTCCGGTAGAATACCCTCGTTATTCTCGCGATGTCTTTAATTATTACTGTTCGATCAATGACAATTGTGCAAGGTTTCCATCCCGTTTGCTCAAATAAATTATAGACAGTAAAATATGGATGTGCGTCTTTGATTTTGAAAAATAAATAAAAAGAGCAACGACTGACCGCTCAGATAATGGAACGTTCCAGTGGCAAATCCAACGACGACGATACGCCGTGTAATCCTCGAGGTGACAACGAATACCTTATGTCGGCACGCACACTTTAAGCGATAGGAGTCGAGCACTAACACAAAATTGCGGTATATCGATAATTCCCGAATATTCCGATCGAACGAAAGATTAATGGTCGGTCGCGAACACCTCGCGAACGAAGAGACACGCGGAGCGAACACGTCGAGACATTCGGCACGGCTGACGGGGCGATACTGCCGCCTCTTCCGCCGCACGATACCGCGAGGAAATGCCGGATAGCGGCACGGCAGTAAGGACGGCATCGGCAGTGACAGTGCGCAGCGACTGCGACGGTGGAAAAGGTAGTGCAGCAGAGGCCGCGCGTACAAACTCAACGACGTTCGAGCATACCGATTGCATTCTACGGCGGCAATATGGAAAGTACGCGGATCCGTTCCAACTAATATGTCATAATAATTATATATGCGAATCAATTTGCTTGTTAAATAATTAATAAAACACAAAGACTTTCTTGCAGACGTTGGCGGGTGCTGTTGCTCGCTTCTTCGAGGAATCTCATTTTCGAGACATTACAAACGATCATCGAACTGCGAAGCGACTCGGCCGACTCGCTAATTTTCACGATGACGTTGTTCGGGAGCGCCTAATAGCCCAAGAGACTATTCGAATTCGGAGGTCGTCCGGAATATTCGCGAAAGCCGATGCAGCCTGCACTCCCACTATCTCCCGAATTAATCATTTCTTTGACTTTGACACCGACACTTGTTGAACGACGCAACAAACTCCCATGTCCTCTCCGCGTTGTTTCTACGCGCGAGACTCGAGAGACAGAATCGTGCCTTTCCCCTCCTCCCCCCCCCCCCCCCCCCCCCCGCCCCCCCCCCTGGCACGGCGATTAAATGCCTTGTTCCAACGCCTTGTTCGATACACCCGGTACTATCGTATGTGTTACTCTGTAGACGTAAAAGCTACACCGCAACGAAGAGCGCAGCGGAGGCCAGGGAGTAGCGAATCGGGTCGAACCTTCCTATGGTTCGGGTGCCGAACTTTAGAATGTATTTATATACATGTACGGATTACCGAGAGTAGCAGATCATTTTCATATTCTGGAAGACTCCGGAGAAGGAGGAGGAGGAGGGGGACGGGAGTTGGATGTATTAGTTGACACAATAATAAATACAGCGGGACGATTGTTTTTTTTTTTTTTTTTTTTTTTTTTTGTTTGTTATCGGTGCCCGCCGCGCGACTCGCCTTCGTTCTACTTCTGCACCGTCTCCTCATTCTCGTACAAAAGCGTATACCAGTGTAATATATACAGGCAGAATATGATCGCGACAGACTTTGGACTATGTATCGCGTTTACCGACTCCTCCGCTCGCGGAACAGGAGTTGTGTACTCCAAGCTATCGCACATTGTGCAATTTACCTGCGGCCTTTGTCCGGGACCAGAGACACCCCCGTCAAAAGTCGATTCTCTTAGCGCCTCGCGTCGGCTCGAGTTGCGCCTTCGCGTTCCTTCAATAAGATCCGGCTTTCCGGGACTGCGCGTAACCGGATATGTGTACCAGGGATGCTGCGCTGCCTACCCGACTATTCGAGGGAGAGGATTACGAAATACACGATCGTCGATTCGTCCACTAGCGGCTTGAGTGAGACGGGCTCGCAGTGGTATGCTCGCTGTGCTCTTAGCGATTCCAACAATTATTTCCGAGAGTGACAATCAGAGCGAATAGACCCTCCATGACGGTGTTATATTATAGCGGTGAAACGGCAGTGCAAGCTGACTCAACGACTTTCCTGTGTGTATGATAATAAACTGATTAACAAATAAATTTGTTGTGTCGGCGATGATTGAGAATGGCTTCGTTGCAGGTGGAACATATATTTTTCTCAACTTAAAAAATGAACCATTTGCGAGGTTGCCACCCGCTTTTAGTCGGCCCTCGAAAGGATCTATTTTTATAACAGTTTATTTGACCAATGTTTGCGGCACCGCGAGAACGGGCGCGCCGCTCGTACGTTTATCGCTCTCATTCTCTAGGGTGGCAACACGGGCAGAAATACGGTTTATTGAAAACTTGAATTCTTCAGTCGACTCCCTCGTCGCGTCGGCCACCCGCCGTTCTTCACAAATTAAAAGTAGAACGCGGAAGACACCGAGAGGGATTCTCCTAGTCGTCTGTGATGTCTCGGTTTTCCGTCGAGACGTGATATTTTTAGACGATGAACTTTGTTCCACCCCGTCCACGTTCTTCCATACGCAAACCCGCTATTCACCGTTCTCCGAGCCTGCATTCTCGTGGCAAGCCGCTGACCATCTATTCGCTTTTACCTTTTCATTCGTCAGAATTCACATTTTTTTCCCCCGGACTGGAATCTCATAGTTGTATATTCAACTATGGGACAGAAACAGTCATATCCTATCTTCTCTCTCTCTCTCTCTCTCTCTCTCTCTCTCTCTCTCTCTCTCCTGCCTTCTTTCACCCGTCAACATCATTGTACGGAATATATAATCCGAATTATAAAAACCTGTCGCCTATAATAATAGGCAATATAGCGATGCTACATACGGTATCTACTATTCGTGTTGCAAGTGCATTATGTATATTCTCTATATCGAACGCACTCGCGCGTCAGCGAGCTCTCTTTGTTTCCGGTCTATGGAACAATAAACAGGAGAACCAGTTGTTCGCTCGGTGGAACGAAAAGTCCTCGCCGCGCCACTGTCTACCTCCACCGTAATTATCTTTCTCCTTTGCTGTTTCTGTACTGTTTCTCTATTGTTTCTGCGTGTGACAGAGTGACACGAAAAGAGTCGGCCTAGATCTTCTTCGATTGCACTTTGCACCGACTACACCTGTAGCGTTTTCATTCAGATCGATTTAAAGATGCAACGTCATTGGAAGAAATAAAAACACGAAAAGTGCTCGCTTCCATTTTTATAGGCGAGAGGAGTGGAGGTACCCGAGAGGGAGAGATTTATAATATAACGCACGGTAACGCATGGTGTGCATGCGAGCAAGCAAAACATGTACGCAAGGCTCTCACGCACGACTACTGGCCGCACGCAATGCGACCCTCCGATTCAGTCACTGTAACAACGTTTGGGACCTCTGAGCGACTGTTGTGATTATTATTATTATTATTATTATTATTATTATAAACACGTATGACCAAACCCTTTGCGATTTGGGAGCACATGTATTATAAACTAACGCACATGTCCCGAAACATCCATTGCGTCCAACAATTGATTTTTAAGTGAGGATAATTCCAGTCTACGTGCCGAGAGGGATCATTTGCATACACTCCACATTCGTCCTTCCGCGCTGACGTTTATCTCTCGTTCAATTTTTTTTTTTTTTGCTTTCTCTTAAAGTTTAATGTCTCTCGCCGCGGTTTAATTCTCCGAGCGGCAAACGGGCTCTTATCTCGAAAAACTTGTCTCAATTAGGGGCGTTTTTCTAATTACAATACGTCGGGCTGTTACATAGATATGGACACACCCTACTGTACGGAACAAACTAAAATGCGGGATCGTACGTGCGCATACGTATATTAATACAGTACACGTCTCGTCTGCCGCTACCCCCTGATCTGTTGGCGTAGCAACCGACAACCCTACGCCCTATCGACTTGTCGGCAGTGGTTTGGGTACGGCCACCTCGTTACCCGACGCGGAACAACACAGTACTTGACTTAAATACAATCATAGTCGCAACTGATACAGCGACAGTCCCAAATCCATCCGGTTTTCTCCGAAAAAATTACGGAGAACGACCCCTTCGGAAGAAGGGATCGTCCTAAGAATCACCATCAGCGGTATCGTCGCTCCGGCAGCCATCGGGTCGTCGACCCGATGGCTGCCGGAGTGGCGACACGAGCCAAGCAGAGACTTCCTTCTTATTATTTTCGTTCTCCCGCCCTGGCTCCTTTTCTCTCGATCGTCTCGATAATTAATTTGACATCTTTTTTACATCGCGTTAAAGTATCTTCTACCTCAGAACGATTCCGAGGGCTATACACTATAGGCAGTATCACCGTGACGGTTGTATTCCCACTGTGTACTCGGAGTTCTATCCAGGTCTGCAGAGTGTAGAAAGCTTCGAACGTATGACTGAAATGTCTGTTTCAACGCTGATTTTTGCGTGTAATTTATCGACGGCAACGACGCCGAGGCGCCCTCTCTAGCTCGAGCAACCCCCGCAGATGTATACCTTTCGAAGGGTGAATCAGTCCGACGCGACGCTTCCGCGGTAGGTTGTGACTCATGTAGCCGATGAACGCTCGGAAGGAAAGCAGTTGACGAGTGGGAGGAGATACTCGACTAGTGCGCCTGACAACCGATAGCCCGTCGAGCACCGCTGTAAACCGGCTTTCCAATTCGCGAATTGCGCTTTGTCATAAATCCTATGCCACTATGATCTTGGGGAGAATCTAAATAAAACGAGTCGGCAATTTTCCATCGTTCAAATTATCGTAGTTAATATAATATTTTTAAAATAATAAGTAATCATTTTGTTGGAAACAAAGATCGTTTGAATCATTGTAGCGTGTATCGTATTAGACATGGATATTGAGGCCAGTGCGTACACACACACACACACACGAGCGTCGTACTCGGATAACAGCCGAGAGTGCTGCTGCAGCAAATTATGGAATTTAACCTCAGCACGAGTGTATGGGAAGGCCAGCCGAATGTGCTGCAAAATAAAGTACATAGAGTCTTCCAGTTTAGTACTCGTCTCGACTGCCTCGTCGGATTTCACTTATTTTCCATGTCGCGCTCTAGCTTGAAACTCGGGTTTTCTGGGTGAGTAATGGCCCCTTGGACGTTAATAGCCGTTTCGTATCGTACACACGGCAATCGACATTCGAGAGAGTGAACCAGTGCGACTCGAAATTTTAACTCGTTAATTTCAGCGATCGATTGTTTGGTTAGAGGCAGTTTAGAGATTAAAGATTAAAAGGGACAGCGTGTAGGATCGAAACCTCCTGAGGAAAGTATCACAATTTGAGCAACGATTCGACATGCAATTGCAAAGCGATCCAAAGTGCTACACGTTTATTTTATTTTTCGCTCGTCGCGAAACAAGAGCGAAACAAGAGGGAAACACGAAAGCAACAAGAAAGAAACAAGAAAGAAACAAGAGCTCCATCTCCGATATAACTTACGGGTGAAAGCTCGTGGTTTAGTCGTCGCGTAGGCTGTTTGCTGCGTAATGAGATAGCAATTGCGGCCAGCGGCTTTGGGAATTTTGCCGAATGAATTGAGAAGAATAAAGTATATCCAACGAGGGTATAGAGCGACAGGCTCCTGTACAGTAGTACGCTGCCACTGCATAAAGAGGAGGGGTGGGGGAGGGGGGGGGGAGAATACGTGAGCAAGAGGCGCAGCTGAGTGGCTCGTAAATCAATGATAATTGGCGTTAAATTAGCGACAAGTTCGTAGAGAGAAGCGCCGCCTCACTGTGGCGAACTGACTGACGAGTTCTTCGAGTCCAGTTATATATCAGTTCTGTATATCAAGCATACACGCACACATACAAGCTAAGCTATAATACAGGTAGCCGCCATTAGAGCCCGGGCTGCCGGTTCGGAGCGTGTAACCGGATGATATTTCAAGAGCGAAGACTTCCGGTTTCCTCGATGCTGTACCGCACCCGGTCGCTATACAGCCATGTATGCTGCCAGTGCTGGATTGTAACTCGACCGAGACGGACGTTCCGCACTTTACGCGTATTTCACGTTACGCCTTGACCGTTATTCTTTGAAATTTATCAGTTTCTTTACTTGGAGAATAAATATAAATCATCGGGACCCATTCATAAACCAACAGGTTTCACCGCCGACTGGTGGGTATAAAAATTTGCGAGCGACTCGGTATTAATTATCATGTACGTTATAAACAGGAAATCCATTACGCCTCCGGCAACGATCCCTCGATAGAAAATATCATTTTTATCAAATTTCCCTGCACCAGCTCGCATACGAACGAACAAACGTGTGAGTCAATTCCTTAAGTAGGTAAGTAGGTGGTAAAGCGAGTAATCGAGATGACGCGCTCGCTCGCTTCTGCCTACGCGATGCTTTTATGTCAAGCGCACATGTATACTCTCGCCTTTCCTTTTGCTTACACTTTCCCAAGAGGCCACAAAAATTCAATCGAGAGACACGCCGCTACTCTAGTGATGCAAACCGTCCTGTAGCGATGACAATCTTTTTTTTTATCCGTCAGATAATTACAACAGAATTTGACCGTCATTTTTTTCTTTTCTTTTTTTTTCACTCATATTGTAAGTGAAAATTACGGTAATTTTGGTGGGCGTCATTTCACGATCGTACATAACCAAAAAAACACCTACTTTTATGCAAAACGACGGTAATTTTTTCACAAACTGCTCACAAACTGCTCACAATTTTTTTTTCGCATTACATGGCATTAGTATCTATTCCAGGTCGTGATAAATATATCCTGACGGTCATGGAACCGTCGAATGACCCGTTTTGTGACGACATCGCATCACCGGGCCAAAAAAAAGGCCGTTGGTCACGAAATCGGTAATTTTTGGAGCCGTCAGTGACGGTCGTCACCTGATCGTACTATGACGGTAATTTGATCCGTCATTTGCCGAGCTTGTATCACTACACTACACTCGGTATGCTTAAGAAGGACATACACAGAGCCAGAGGGAAGAGGAAACAAAAAATATAGACACTCACCGCGTGCGTTTGGGCGATAACCACCTGGGCCATGCTCCGCTCGTCTGCCATGATTCCTCGAACCTGTGACATAGATAATTAAAATGAATCTCAGAGATTTTACACTGCGAAAATGTTGTATACTAGAATGAAAATCGAATGTCGTTGCCAAATAAATATATAAACTATCACGGGAAAAGCGTCCAGCCACTCGTGCGTAATTTATTTGCGGTATCCTCTGCATTGGCATATCCGTAGCGAGGGTACTTTACTCGCTAAACAACCTCCCGTTTAGCGATTATATTTCTGTACCGAAACCGTATAATAGCCCGGCGTTCTCGGTCGTTCGCTCTCCGATCTGGTATCTCCCCCGACGCGACTGGCCCAAGAGAGCAAACGAGCATTCCTACGGACCACGGGAGAACGAAAGCGAGAGCAAATCGCAGCTTTATGCACCAGCAGCTGTAAAACGGCGGGCCGGCACTACGGCATTCGACAGCGCAAACTCGGGTGAACGACCATCGGGAACACCAGTTTACATACAGTATATTCTCGTATAAACGGAAATCTGTACGGGCTTCCGGATTCTGTCTATGCTACTCCCTTTCGTTCGGGAAAGATTGCGCCGGTAATAGTGTATCTCGCATCCCAGAGTACCGTTACCTCGCTGTAGATTATGCAACTCGTCTCGGTGAATCAGCGAGTGAAGTAACCGGAGTGGGAGACTCGAACGAGACGGGCTAGTTACCGGACAATACAATTATCAAAAAACAGTTGTAAAAAAAAAGAAAAAAAAAACATATCGGCATCTATGGTAAGGAAACGTTTAGCTTGTGAGATCGAAAAAAAAATTCTGACCGCGAAGAGAAGAGCGTGCAAAGTCTATGACGGCATTATTATCCGTCAGAGCTAGAGGCCATGGCCACGTTCCCCAGCTCTTTAGTTTTCTCTCTACCTCTATCGGGTCTGGAAAATAATACTCATTATTTTCATAGTACAGCGGGGCAAAATGGGGCAACGGGGCAAAACGGGGTTTTGCGCAAAACGTCATTTTCCAATAATTTTTGGATGCCCGAATTCGCCCTATCGGATACATCAG
>JAPYZD010009313.1:0-12099 GCA_030522725.1 Ichneumoninae sp. B BG-2022a
ACGGAATAATCCCCCTCCCTTCCGCGGGCCCGCTACAGCCACGGGGGCGAGAGGACCCCCACACAAAAAAAAAAAAAAAAAAAAAAAATAGAAGAATTAAAAAGTTGGCAGAGAAGCCGTAGAGATGTTCCTTGGCGAATCAGGACGTTGTCTCGTTTTCGCAACGATGAACGAAGCGGAAGAACCGAGCGATCGGAGCACCGAGACGAGGAGCGGCGTCTAATTAAAAAAAAAGAAAAAAAAAAACTAATCATAGCGGACGTCGAGTTATGACTGGGAGATTCGAGTGCGAATTCGAGAGCTGAATATCCCGGTTTCAAAAAAAAGAAAAAAAAATAGTAAAAATAAAATAAGGATAAAAAAGTGGGTCGAAGTAAGGACATAAGGTGAGGAGTAAAACAACGATAAAGAATGATCGGCGGACGGTTAACGGCGGGCACGGCATTGTCGTTGGCCTATCTCATCGTCTTCGAGGTGGGCCACGTGCTCGCGGTAACGAGCGCACCACCTCCGAGGTTCGACGTACCTGAGCACTGTTACTGGGAGCCGAACCACGAGGGTGCGCTAACTTGCGTCTATCGTTTTCTCGGTAACGACCCGTTGCGCTCGAACTTCTCTCAGATAACAAGCGAGTACGTGACCTCGATGAACATCGTGTGCGAGGAATGGAACGTCGAGGGTAGTCCCGCAAACGTCGACGACTTTCTTCACTTGTGGCGTCTGCGCGATCTCCGATTAACCGGTTGCAAGTTCGCCCGTTGGCCCGCCAAGATATTGAATGGCTTTCGTGATCTCCGGAACTTGACTATACGAAGTCTGAACGGCAGAAAGACGAAGTTCAGCCTGGAGCTGGAGAGGGGGGCGTTCGACATGAATCCCCATGTCGAGAAGATCGACTTGTCGTCGAACAATATATGGCAGATACCGGAGCACCTCTTCTGCTCGTTGAGCAACCTCGTGGTGCTGAACGTATCGTCGAACATGCTGAAGGACGTGACCGAGCTGGGTTTCAGCGACCAGTTGGCGGCGTCGACATCGTCGGTTCAGGCGAAACGCGATCACGAGTCGACTGTCGCGCCGATGTCCTGCTCGCTCGACCTGCAGACGCTCGACCTGTCCAACAATCAGATATCCGTCATGCCCTCTCACGGTTTTTCCGCCCTGAAGCGCCTGAAGAGTCTCAATCTGTCGGGCAACGCGATAAGCATGCTCGACGACACCGCGCTCCGCGGTCTCCGATCGCTCGAGGTGTTCGATCTCTCGTCGAACAGGATAGTCGCCCTGCCGACCGCGCTCTTCAAGGACGCGACGAACAGCCTCAAGGAGCTGAGGCTCCAGAACAATTCCATCGGCGCTCTGTCGCCGGGCCTCGTCGTCGACATGAAGCAACTGGTAACTCTCGATCTCTCGCGAAACATGCTGACGAGCTCGTGGCTCAACGAGACGACCTTCACCGGCCTCATACGTCTCGTGCTGCTCAATCTGTCCCACAACAAGATCGCCAAATTGCCTCCCGCACTCTTCAAGGACCTCTACACGCTGCAGATACTCAATCTCCAGCACAACGAGATCGAGACGATACCGGCCGACACGTTCTCACCGATGAGCAATCTGCACACCCTCGAGGTGGCGCACAACCGATTGACTTATCTCGACGCCTACTCGTTGAACGGCCTCTTCGCCCTCTCGCTGCTCTCGATGGACTCCAATCTGCTCGAGGGAATTCATCCGGACGCCTTCAGAAATTGCTCGAGCATGCAGGATCTCAATTTGTCCGGCAACAATCTCGACAGTATACCGGTGTCGTTGAAGGACATGAGAATGCTGAGGACCCTCGATCTCGGTGAGAATCAAATAAAGAACCTCGACAAGCCAGGATTCCGCGGTATGTCGAGCCTCTACGGTCTGCGAATGATCGGCAACGAGGTCACCAACGTGACGCGCGATGCCCTCGCCGAACTGCCGGCACTCCAGATACTCAATCTCGCGCGCAACAAAATCGAGTACGTCGAGAACGCGGCGTTCTCCGGGAATCCGGCACTTCAGGCCATACGTCTCGACGCCAATTTTCTTCAGGACATCTCGGGCATATTCGCGAACTCACCGGGTCTTCTGTGGCTGAACATGTCCGACAACATGATCGGCCACTTCGACTACTCGATACTCCCGGAGCGGCTGCAGTGGATGGACCTTCACAAAAACGCCATAATGGACCTCGGCGTTGCCCCCCAAGGTTTTCGGCTTCAGACCCTCGACGTTTCCTTCAACAGGCTAACCAGGATACATCCAAAATCGATACCCGACACCATAGAGCTCCTCTTCGTCAACGACAACATGATTCACACGGTGGAACCTCAGACCTTTCACGAGAAGGAGAATCTCACGAGGGTCGATCTCTATGCAAATCAGATAGTAAAGATGGATCTATCCGCGTTTCAGCTGGCTCAGGTTCCGGATAATCGGGCACTTCCGGAATTTTATATCGGTGGCAATCCCTTCATCTGCGACTGCACGACCGAGTGGCTCCAGAGAATAAATTCTCTGCCGCTGCGCCAGCATCCGAGAGTTATGGACCTCGAGTCGGTTTACTGTCGTCTGCCGTACGACAGACACAGATCCTTTATACCGCTGCTGGAGGCGAAGCCGTCGCAGTTTCTGTGCACATACAAGGCCCATTGTTTCGCCCTCTGTCACTGCTGCGACTTCGACGCGTGCGACTGCGAAATGACTTGTCCCCAGAATTGCACGTGCTATCACGATCAATCGTGGTCGGCGAACGTGGTAGATTGCTCGAGTTCCGGATACAAGAGCCTACCCGGTCGATTGCCGATGGACGCGACCGAGGTGTACCTGGACGGCAATAACTTCGGCGAGCTCACCTCCCACTCGTTTATTGGCCGCAAGAATCTCGAGGTGCTCTACGCAAACGACAGCAACATCATCGCCATTCACAATCACACCTTCAGCGGCCTAAAGAGGCTCATTGTCCTTCATCTGGAGAACAATAAGATAAGCGTGCTTAATGGACCGGAGCTCGTGCCGATGGAGAATCTGAAGGAGCTTTATCTCCAGAACAATTTGCTAACTCACATTGACAATGGGACCTTCCTGGGTCTCCGTCATCTGGAGGTTCTCACGTTGGACAACAATCGTCTGGCGACTTTCGCCCTCTGGCAGCTAGCCCAGAATCCCTATCTGGTCGACGTGAGCCTGTCGAGCAATCCGTGGAGCTGCGAGTGCACGTATCTCGATCGGGTCCGCGACTGGATGTCGAAGAACAAGGCCAAGATCGCCGATTGGAAGAGGGTCACCTGCGCCCTCGGTATGCCGATAACCCTGCCGGCGAACGGATCGGTCATAAATTGCGCGGCGCTGACCGGCGCTACCGGCACGACGATCGCGACTCGTCCGCTCGAGGCTTATCTGCCGCTTCTCCTCGCCACGGCGGTGCTCTTCTTCGCGATGCTGGCCCTGCTCTGTGGGGCCTTCAGGCACCGCCGTACCCTGAGAACGTGGGCCGCCAGCAGATGCGGTCTCCGCGCCTGCTACAAGACGGCCGCCTTCGAGGATCGGGAGAAGCCCTTCGACGCCTACATCTCTTACTCGGCGGTCGACGAGAACTTCGTCTCGAGGGTCCTCGTGCCGGGCCTCGAGACTTCTTACAGGCTCTGTCTTCACTACCGGGATCTCGGTGCCGGCGCGAACGTCGCCGACGCCGTCGCCGAGGCCGCCGACTCGTCGAGACGGACGATCCTCATACTGTCGAGGAACTTTTTGCACGGCGAGTGGTCCCGTTTCGAATTTAAATCGGCCCTCCGTGACGCTCTCAGGGGAAAAGGTCGCTCGGTGATTCTGCTGCTGGTCGGCGGCGTTTGCCCGAGGGACCTCGACGCCGATCTCAGGAAGAGGATCTCCTCCCATACCGTGCTCGTGTGGGGGGACAAGCTGTTCTGGCAGAAGTTGAAATTCGCGATGCCCGAAGTATCGCCGATACCGGTGCTGGACAGACCGCTGCCGCTCCCTCCGCCGCCACCGCCACCGCAACATTTATGGGCATAGGAGGAGCCTACATTAGGTAATTGACATTATGCATTAACTCCGTACGTCCCCGTCACCCTGCTGCATCCTTCCACCCGGCTCGTGAGTTACAACTGCCGCTGATGGTCCGCTCTCTATCCGTGCGTACATGCCGGCAGTGTAAAATCAATGCCGCGACGTCCCCGCGCGGACACGCAACTCCGGGCGTGGAAAACAGAACGCGTCCAATTATATTTTCACTCCCGTGATAACGGTTCTCGCCCGTTCAATCGGTCCGGCGTCGATGCGCGTGCTTCGTAGCGAACCAGACACGCGGTAAAAGGCCACCCCGCGGGGGTGGGCGAGAAAAAAAAATGGTAAACGACGATCGGTCCAAAAGAATCCTCCGCACATCGCTCGAGCGTGGAAGCATTCGTTAACGAAGAGAAATGTATTTTGTCGGACATTGCCAAGTTCAATTACGGCGGAAAACTCCCGGAGCAACGCGTGTTTCGCCGGCTACGTGACTTCGGAGCGACAGAGATTTCAGCATACGGGGCGTAAAGAGGAAATAAAATATATCCGAATTGGACCCGCTGTCTGGAGCGCAAAGAGACCCGCAGCGTTTTTTTGTACCCGACACAGCGCCGATACATCTGCCGCACGGTGGAATTTAGTTGTTCGCGAGACCGTGAGCAATGCCCGTGGCTGTCGCTACGGGGCATCGATAAAATAAGAGACTCGGGAAAATATGATTGAGCGAATCGTCGATAATAAATGTTAAATTGGCCATACACGAGGGCAGGTTAAAAATTACTCGCTCCGTCCGTGGGGCATAACTCGCGTTACGTTCGCGGGGGACGAAAAAGCCGAGGGGGTGAGACGCGGCAATAAATTTGCGAGGGATTCGCCGAGGAAATGCAGTCGCGACAAATTCTCTATCATCGTTATGGGCCGCGCGCGGGCTATGTACGGCTGTGCGAAGGATATAGGGAAAAGCGTGCTCGCAAAAGTCGTTCGCCCCCCCCGATATATAGTTTCGCCACAGGGGCACTGATTCATACCCAGGATTTATATATATATATATATATATATATATATATATATATACATATATATATATATATCACTGGGCTTTATTTTATGTGACATGCCAGCGGCGAATGACGAATCGCCGTAGTAGGATCAGAGAACTCGGAGAGCTAGACGGAGTTTCGGCTAGCCGGAAAATGGTGGTTAGAGGGCGAGGCTCCGAATAGTCGGTAGGGGCTTCGTCGGGGACCCTTTTTTTCGTCCCTTAACCTTCTCTCCGTGCCTGTAGCTTTCTCTTGCTCACTATGAGCGAGAGCACGCTCGCGCCTCCGTAGTTTCCATTAACGGCTGAGCTGCCGATAAGCTGCATCGATACGTCCGTCGCCCTTCACCACAACCCCCCCCCCCCCCCCCCCCCCCCCCCCCCCCCCCCCGCCCTCCCGCACCGCCGCCCCCCCCCCCCCCCCCCCCCAAAAATACATTTACACGCACAATGCGTTTGGAAAGACTTATTGTCGGCTGGAGTGGCATTTTGGAAGCTTGGTGGTGAGAAAATAGCTATTTCATGGTTCTCGTCACTATCGCCAGACTCCCCGTGAATGCGATACACTTCCTATTTTTTTTTTCGTGTGGTCGTACGTGTTGAGGTAAGGGATGAAGGGAATGTACAATAGTCGGGTCTGCTGGGAACGAAGTTGATAAAATTGTAGTTGAAGACTTTGTGACGAAGTACGAGGGAAACCGGAGGATCGCCTGTTGATCTAATGCCACGGGTTAGCTGATGGAAACTGGAAAACGATGAAGTGTAGTGGAAGGTACATCTCGAGGAATAATTACAGTTAATTAAATAACTCAATTTGCAATGATAGGTGCCATTAATTGGAATTACAATGGTAAAGTCATTTAGATATTATTCGAACGTTTGAATGCAATACGTTGATAAAAAATATAGTTGAATCAACTAAGATTCGCACAGGGACGTTGAAATAAATATTTAGTTAGTCGAAAAAAAATATTTTAATTACTCAAAAATATTTTGGTGAAATCAACCAACAGATTGTTGAACTAACCAATTTTTTTTTGCTGTACCAACAAAATATTTAGTCGAACGGCCCTGCCCAAATCTTAGTTGATTCAAACGTATTTTTTTAACAGTGGACAATTTCTCTTTTTTTGTTCCTGTGGTCGCACGTATTGGGACAAGGGACGAAGGGAATGTACAATAGTCGACTGCGTTGGGAACGAAGTTGATAAAATTGTAGTTGCACGCTTTGTACGAAATACAAGGGAATCCGGAGGACCGCCTGTTGATTTAATGGCACGGATTAACTGACGAAAACTGCAAAATGATAAATTATGATGGAAGGTAAATGTCGAGGAATAATTAATAGAGTTGTGCAATTAATCGGAAACACGATGGTAAAGTCACTTGGGTTTTTTTTTAACGATTGAATGCGATACACTTTTCCTTTTTTTTTTTCTATTTTTCTGTTCCTGTGGTCGGATGTGTTGAAAAAAGGAGGAATGAAATGTACAATAGTCGAACTGCGCTGGAATGGAATGGAAGGGACGAAGGGAATGTAGAATATGCAAACACCGCTGGAAACGAAATTGATAAAAATGCAGATGCACGTTTTGTGCGAAGCACAAGGGAAGGGCCGCCTGTTGACCTAATTCCACGCGTTAGTTGATGAAAACTACAAAAGGGATGAATTATGGTGGAAAGTACATTACGAAGAATAATTAATGGAGTTGTGCAATTAATCGGAAACACGATGGTAAAGTCATTTGGATGTTATTGGAATTATTGGATGCGATACACCTCCTCCTTTTTCTAAGTCGATAACGATAACGAAATGGCAAAAAAATTACTTAATAAAACGTTGCATACCGATACTATACTATAATATATTTTTGAATAACGTGAAAATTCACGTAAATAAACAGCATTTATACAAACTAGACCTTAGTTCGCGGTCAAACTTTGAATTAATCAATGAGAATGTCGTCAGAGAGACTAACATAACCAATGGCGAGATCGTATTCATCGCGGCGCGTGACGCAATTGTATTTTTTTTAACCAATGAAATTTTTAAAAAATGTATAAAAATAATAAAAAAAGCTCAACTGGAACAAAAAGTAGAAAAGAAAAACCAACAAAAAAGTGTGAAATAAAAATTAATTCGCATACCATAGTCAGGAGATTTCTTCATCATTGAAACATATGGAAATCTCGCTGACTATGATATGCGAATTATTTGTTATTTCACACTTTTTTGTTGCCTTTTTTCATCATTTTTTCCAGTCGAGAGTTTTAAATTTGTACAATAGTGTACAATAGTCGACGGGGAAAGAAATTTATAAAATTGTAGTTGAATGTTTTCCACATATGGAAATCTCGCGACTATGATGTGCGAATAATTTGTTATTTCACCCTGTTTTGTTGATATTTTTTTCAACATTTTTCCAGTCGAGAATAAACAAAAATGTTATTCTATTTTTTTCACTGCGCTCGTACGTACGAAAGCAAGAGACGCAGGGATCGCACAATAGTCGACTCCGCTGGGACCGAAGTTGATAAAATTGTAGTTGCACGCTTCTCACGAAGCACGAGCGAAGCCGCAGGACCGTCCGTTGACATTACCACGGGTTAGCTAATGTAAACTGCAAAACGATGAATTATAGTTGAAGGTACGTCGAGGTATAATTAATAGAGTTGTGCAATTAATCGGAAACACGATGGTGAAGTCATTTGGATATTATTGGAACGATTGAATCAAATTGCGCAGCCGGCGAATCGATGGAGTTACCCCCAGGAGGAGAGGCACCGCGGCCAGGAGTTCGACGGAATCTCCCGGTCCCCGTTATAAGCGGAGACCCGATTGAATTATCTCATAATTCAAGAGGATGTTAAACGATGTAATTTTATCAGAGTATCGTGCCGGACCCGAATCACTTAGCAGTTACGGCCTGATTAATTGATAGCCATAACCCCCCCCCCCCTCCCCCACCCTCCTATATCAATTCCATTTACGAATTCACTGAATAATTGATAAAACTATCGAAACATGTAACGCAACATCGATTTATCGTTAATATCGTGTATTTATCATTACCGTGCGAATCCATGATCAGTGGAACGAAATATCTCTCAGCATTAATTTTATCGCGGGGAAATTCAGTTCCCCGTGATGTTACGCGTGCACAGTGAAAAATAATTTGGTAAAATCGGAATACGAAGTTTCGTAAAAATATATATTAAAAAAAAAGTAACAAACTCGTGTTTTCAATTTTGAACACACAAACCTGTGTCTTTATTTCTCGTGTCATTGACAATGTTAGGTTGTCAAACTTTTGTCAAACCGGAGCCAGATGGTGTGATCGGAAAAGTAACAAATAAAAATCGTGGACGTTCGTGAACAATCAGTCATTCTAAAAGGTGCAAACTTTTTATGGTATGGAAGTTAGCAACGTTGCTCCAATGATATCATTGACACATGTAACTTTTCTCAAATGGTTTGTTTTCCGTCGAACCAATAAAAAAAGTATTCTCTTATTTTATATAATTATAATTATTATATATATATATATATAATTATTATAAATATATTTATATTAATATATGACATTACATTATATTATCGGCTCGCAAGAAACAGACAGCTGTCAATAATTCCGTTGGAGCAACGTTGCTAACTTCTATGTCTTACGTTTTTACTCTCTGCGCAGAAAAAAAAAAATCGCCTGCCACAGAAAAAAATGTATTTCAATTTTAACAAATCCGTATGATATTGAAACAACGACGGCAACAATGTCCAGGTTACATGTCATCGTTTCAATCCCGTATGGAATTCTAAGAATAGAAATAACAATTTTTTTTATTGTCATCCCGCGAGCTAATTTTACATGAGTCATTGATATTGTTTTTTTTCAACGTGGTAACTGTTGCGAGCGCGGGAAGTATGCGGCTTTTGTAGCTAATGCCCGATCGCATTACGCCGTTCTAAATTTCCACTTTACCGGAAACGAAGTGCGCTCTTTGCGCGAGAACCGCGAACGGAATAATTTGCAAATAAATTGGAGGAGACCGGTAAGCCCGCGAAGTGGTGTAAGGGCCATATCCGCGTCTGACAGAAAGAATGAAACGAGCGAGAAGTCTCTCGGAGGGAACTTAACGCCCGTATCTACTCCGCTCGGAGCAGTACCTAATTTATGTGCGACAAGAGAGACGCACACATGGAGAGAAACGAATAGACTCGGCGAACGTGACAGGCCAGGACGAATAAGATTCCGTCATGTAAAATCCTCGGCCGCGAGAGTTCTAAATCTACGTCAGACCGGAAATAGTCGGCACCGGCTACAAGCGCAAATTGTGTGAAATACTTAGAGGAGCGAGAACACTTTTTCGCGGCTGACGGGCGGCTTGACGGGCGAATTTATAGAGCTTCAGACTCTAAGCTCCGAATTTGTCGGCCCTTATTTCTAAAATCAAATTTGTCATAAGAAAAAAAAAAAAAAGAAAAATCAGGAGTGTGAGCCAAGCCCGGCCCGCCCGTCTAGCTTCTTCTTTTGCCCGCCTCGCGGGTAAGAATAATTTTCTCGTGCTGCCAGCTACAAATGCATTCTACTTCGCGCACTCTTCCCTGACGCAAACGTGGTATATGTAACAGCGTAATCGCATAATTTCCTTGGGTAGCACGTTTTCATCGTGTTTAGTTTCGCTGTCCCGGCCGCGCCAGGCAAGTTTCAAGTTACCCCTCATTAATCTAATAAGTTACTTAACAATGATATATTCAGTGTAGTTTCGGTACTTCGCACGAATCCTAGTTGGACGACTACACGGTACGACTGTTTGATAAAAATATAATTTACATTGTTTACGATTATTACCGTCTTACGGCGCAAGTTTCGAGCCCGGGAACATCGGGGCGCGGTCGTACGTTCGAATTTGAATAAATGTTTAGAACATTAAAGAAACGTAATTTGTCCGACAAATTTGTTCGAATCCGTAGAGTAAAAAATCTTTTCACCAATGATTCCAATTTGCAATCTTCCTTTATCTAAATGAATTAAAAAATCTGAAAAATGTCGTACGTAGGCCGGAAAATGAACGAATCATTTTCATAAAAAAAGTTAGGTTTCCGGGAGATTTTTGGAACAATCTTATTTTTCATCAATTTGTTAATAACATTTTGGAATTATCATTATGCAAAATGAATCTTTTCAGCTCATTTAATACGCTTTATTTTTTTTCAGATTCTTAAACTATCACGAAGTGTTTGCAATTTCCTCTCATTTCTCTGAAACTTATGCGAAATTAACACAATTCGCAAGAACTTAACAACGATATATGCAGCGCAGTTTCTGTTCTTCGCGCGAATCCTAGTCGAACAACTGCACGATAGGACAGTCTGATAAAAATATAATTTACATTATTTCCAATTTTATTACCGTCTTACGGTGCAACTTTCGTACCTGGAAATATCGCCTCGCGGTCGTACGTTAGAATTCCCCGTTAACGCCCGAGAATTCCGTCGCGAACATTGAATAAATGTCGAGAACATTAAAGAACATCAATTTGTCCAACAAACTCGTTCGAATCTCTACGGCAAAAAGAAAAAATCTGTCCACGATTCCAATTTGCAATCTTTCTTTATCGAATCTACGACCTCGCCGCTCTGCGCTCCAGAGTTCCAATGGCAAATTTTATTGGCCGAGCTTTATCAGTTTCGAACGCTCGAGGTATCACCGACGTAAAATTTCCTTTCGTTAAAGAAAAAAAAAAAAAAAAAAAAAATCTGTCTCTTTCGAGTCGTCTCGACCACGCCGTGTCCCGTCCGGCGAAGAGCGTTTCGCCTCTTGAAAGCGTTCCAAACTTTCTTTGCTAAACTTTTTTAAAAATTATCAACGAAGCGTGCAAGACGGAAAGAGTTGTAATGGAATGGACGGGCATCTCGCGGCTTTCCTCTGCGTCCATATATATCCATATATACATACACACATATATATATAAATAAAAACTTTACATAAAACGACGATGCCGCGGAGGCGGTCGTCGCGCTTTGTGACGTAAAAGTTACTGCCTCGGAGCGATAAGAAAATAAGAACAGAGCAGCGGTCAAGCAGAGATATCTCGGTTGGGTGGGACGTGTCCGGCGGAGCGTGAGATGCTCGTCGGGGCGGCGGAAGAGAACGCGGAGGAGTTCCAGATAGAGATGGAGGAAAGATCGCTCCGAAAAAAGAATCAATTTCCTGCTCTTGTTAGCGCACGCTCGGCGAATGGCCCAGGTAATTAGGAGACGATGAGGCGAGACGATAAGGGGGGTCGAGGTGGGGTGGGTCGGCTCGTGGTTTCGAGGATGCCGCGTCCGCCCTAAAGGACCGTGCGCCGCCGGGACGGACCGCCACCGCCATAAGGTGCAGCATCGACGCGAATTTGGAAATGCAATCAATCTATCAATCAGCGCACAAAGGAGAACGTGACGGGAATTAAATGGGGTTCGCCGTAGGGTCGAGGATGCCCGGAGCATTGCTGCTCGACGTTGCTCCTGCCACCGGCTCTGCCTCCTTCGGCTTCGCCTCCTTCCCCGGCACACGCTAGCCATTGATTTTCTCCCGTTGACGAAAAGCAATGCAACCACCCCCCCCCCCCCCCCCCCCCCCCCCCCCCCCCCCCCCCCCCCCCCCCCCCCCCCCCCCCGCCCCCCGCTGGCGTTCCCCCCCGCGGCCAAAGCACAACCCCCCCCCCCCCCCCCCCCCCCCCCCCCCTCCTCCGGGCGCGTCCCGCATCACGTATATTTCGGGAATCGCCATGTTACAAAGAACGTCGTTATCGCCCTAACTACTCTTGTGTAGCTTTAACGCGGGCTTAACTTCGTTAGAACAATCATCGCGGGAAGGCACGCCTGGCACACTGGCTCCGACAAATCCCTTTGACGGTCGAAACGGGATTTATTTTTCCAACTTTTTTTTTTTTTTTTTTTTTTTTTTTTTTTTTTTTTTTTTTGTATTTTTTTTATTTTTTCTGTTCTTCTTTTTTTTTTTTTTTCT
>JAPYZD010009314.1:0-20717 GCA_030522725.1 Ichneumoninae sp. B BG-2022a
GCCTATGGTTATCACGAGACTAGTCCTCCCTACACTTCTCTTCTCTCTTTACCATAATCCGGTTTATTCATATTTAAGCACTCCGGAATATGTCGCCCTGTTAAATAAAAAGTACATAAACGGAAGCCTTGCATAAAAATTCCGAACATCAGAAAAAAAAACAGAATTAAACATACTATAATTAGGCATTTTCATCTGCATGGTTTTTTTTTGTTTTAATAGACGTGAGAAGTTTGGTCAGGGAAAATTTTTTATTGGTCAGTGAAAAGTTATTGACAAATTGATGAAAAATTAAATAGTTCAACAGATCTAGAAAACTAAAATGATAGAATGACCGAAAAACAGTTAAGCAAATTAAAAAATAGTAAACTTAAATGGCGTTGCTCGTCGACGGGTGAACTGCAAAATCGAGGCGGCGAGAGAGAAAAAAAACTGGGTTTCGCAAGGCTCTTCACCGGCGTTCCAAGGAATCCTCGTTGCTTCCAATATCTCGAAATTTACGTCGGGCGCTATCTCGAGACTTAAGCGCGATACTCGCGCATTGAGGTCGACCGGTGTACTCGGCGGGTGTGAAATTTTATCGTGAATGGATCGATTAAGGGATAATGGAAATATTTCCGTCGTCGTCGTCCTACATTAAATCAAATTAAAAAAGATTTTCAAGAGAAATAATAAAATCAAATTTAAAAAATGTAATTAACTTTTGAAAAATAATAACGAGAAGCACGATAGAAACTAATCGATCATCTCGATCTCGCTAGCTCGAGAAAGTAACGTAGAACATCACCGACCGGTAGCTCCAGCGAATTAATCTCGATAGAACCAGTGATAGAGATAGAAAAACATGAAAAGGTCTTGTGCAACTTGTGCCCAATCTCGAGATTACAAGGGGGGCGATAAAATTCGTGTGATAAGCGATGAAACGCAGTATGACAATAGTCTCGAGACACATAAAAAGGGCGTGTCATCTAGGGTCGGTGTCGTCGTCTGATCCCGCCTCGAGTGTTCCCGTTCCGTATCTAATGTACACAAGTCCGCATTACGATCCTTGATGATAATAGTAATAATTATTATTATGATGATTATTGGAGAGCGCGCAGCGGCGAGCGCTATCGTTGTTTTGCACGCGGCGTGCGTGTCGTGTAAATACCGAGTCTCGATTACACTCTCACCGACGGGCGCGCTCGCCTCTCGCTCAACAACAAAAATAGAAATAACAATCCCGTCCGTTTAATCGCACGAGCGAGTGACTCGTAGCGGCGGAGGTTTCTAATTTGCGAAACGAGCTTTCGGCCGTTTGTTTTTAAATCTTTATTCTCACTTTTATTCTTTCTCTCCTTTCTCCTTGGGACGCGAAACGTAAGAGAAAAAAACAACACATTCTTGGGCAGTGAAACGGAGACTTGGAGAGTGGCGTCGAGTCGCCAGAAGGGTTGGCGTAGTTGGGCAGGGGCGGAGTGCTTTATTTCGAAGGGGTTTCGCAGGCAGATTTCGTACGGGGCGACCATTCGTGTAAGTGCTTCTGGTGCACTGCCGCTCCGCTCTTCATCCACTCGGCAATATCGCCGACGAGGCGCGCACATAGTTGTCCCAACAAACAATCGTCTCGGCGCTGCGTGCTAAAAGTGACTCTCAAACGAGCTCGCGAACTCCCAAACGCCCAAGTGGTATTTATCGAAGGATCATTAAATGGCACTTGAACTTTTTTGATTCTCGTTTGCTCTGCACTCGTCGATTCTATACCCCGGTCCGTTATGCCCCACCCATGAAAAAAAAATCATATCTAAACAAATTCCGACGTAAGAAATAAAAATTGCCACTCGACTATGTGCGCATCATTTTCTTAAATAAAAAATATATATATTGTTGTTAAAAAAAAAGATATATATATAAGAAGTTTTTCCAATGAACGATCGTCTCGGTACTGGGACGTTGAATCTATCGACCGATGATTCATTTAACGATCCCTCGATAAACTTGAATTTTCAGTTTTCCTGCACTCGAGGATTCGTCATGCCGGTCCATTATGCCCCACCCAACAAAAAAAAATTCATAGTTCTCATCAAATAACACCTGACAAAAAAAATGCCTTCGGAACAATATTTGTTCCTCTATTTTCCTCTTCTCCCGCGAGTGTGCGGGGTGCGTCCGAGAGGACACGACTTCCTGCGGAATACAAAGGGCGGAGTTCCACAGACTCGGTGCTAGGGAGCAGTTCTGGATAAGAAGAGAGCGAGCTCGACACTGAGTAAACACAGACGGGACGCGCAGGTACGATAACAACGGGACGTATACAGTCGAGTAAAAATGTACAAGTTTGAACGAAGGTACGAAGAAGCGTTGCCGAGAAAAAAAAATAAAATAAAATACAAGAGCGTGTATCGTGCACGCGTCCTCGCCCACGGCGGGTGCAAACAATCGGGCGGAGGAGAAGGGGTTCTCAACCCTCTCGGCGCCCTCGACATCACCCTCGATTCCGACTATATATGTCTATATATTTATGTACATATGTAGACTATATATATATACGTACATATGTCTACATATATATACACATATATATGGTCTCCCTTTCGCTCTTTCCCGTGTAAACGGAATGGGGGCGGGGAGGGTAAAAGCATGAGGGCGATCTCTCGCTCGTCCACATTCATCCCACCGGACTCGGTGTTTGTGATGGTGGTTCTGGCTCTCCTCCGCTTCGCGCTTTCCCCAAAATCAATAGGCGCCTTCACCGACGTCGCCTCGCCGTTCCAGGCACTGTTCCCGGGGAATTTACCCCGTGTGGGCGCGTTATGACCCCCTGCCTGGCTACATAGCTCAAACTTACTCTATCCATCGTTTCATCCGCTTTTGGGCTTTTAGCTCAATACGCAGCCGATACATCTAAACAAAAAAAAATCGAGGTCCCGAAATTCGGACGCGCATGTTCGATCCGAGAGATGCATTTTTCACCCGCTCGGCCCGATAGACAATTCTGCATTTTTTTTCTCGAGTACAAATAAAATACTCAAATATACCCAAAAAGGTCCCAATAACTGGCGACGTTTCGACACTAACTGAACTTTTAATTTTTATAAATATTAATAATAATTAATAATCAAAAAAAATTTTAAAAAACACTTCAGTTAGTGTCGGCGGTTATCGCGACCAGTGCCAAAAAAGAAAACTATCGAAATAAATAAATAAACAATAATAATAATAATAATAATAATAATAACTTTTTGCAAGTAATGAATTTGAACCTTGAATTTTTTTCCACTCAAAGTACCACAACCTCCGATACGCCTATTGATTTTTATTACAATTGAGGTAGTCATGTTAATAAATGTTAATAATGTGTTTAATAATTGATAATCAAAGAAATAGAAAAATTTCAGTTAGTGTCGAAAAGTCGTCGGTTATTGGGACGAGTTCCAGGAAAGAAAACCATCGAAATAAATAAGTAACAACAGTAATAACAATAACATTTTTTTTTCAAATATTTAATAACAATGATTAGAGCGTTCTGTTTGCCGATTTAACGATGCCTATTTAAACCTTGGCTCGGGGGCGGGTACGAGGGAATAGCGTGATGCCCGTTGTGACGGGCGGACGCGGCACAACAAACATAATAGAGTTTCGATCGATTCTCGAAGCCCCGCGGTGAGTAAGTAGCATGAGCCCACCGCGTGCCGCTGGACGACTTCGACGATGCGTGTGCACGGAGAGAACTCCGGTGTGAAATATACACGGCGATACATCCACGCAATCGATACTTTGGCGCACGCTAATGGGCGTTGCGAAAAGTGGTAGCGGTGTACAGGCTCTCTTTCTCTCTGTACCCATCCGAGATTGTATTATAGTTCGGCGCTAACGGTCTTTTACTCTCCCCGGCAGTCGTCGGAGGTGACGGGGTCGCGATATGTACGCATATCTCTACACGAATCCTGTACACATATATATAATATGTTACACATATATATAATATATCACGATTTTTTAACAGTAATTTACGATACCAGTGTATTGGAAGATTTTTTACATGAACGATTTCTGAAACTTCAAACGCATTCGCGGTGCAATTTTACAGTAACATTTAAATTTTTGTCAATTTCAGGAAAAAAAATTTGTAATTTACATATCTGGTTTTTTTAAGTTTACAAAGAAATAACATTAATGTCCAATTAATATAAGTAATGTGAACAAATTTCAAGTTCCAGTACATTAAATTCACAATTAATTTTTACAGTATAGAAGTAAATTTGGGGACCAACAGTGATAAAAAATGAACGTACTTTTTCGTTGAAATTAAAGTACATTATCAAGAATAGAGTATTCCCAATATTTTTAGTACATTTTCATTTCATTTTCATCATAATTGTACACTGATAAGATACGGTTGAATCAATTAAGATTCGGGCAGGGACGTTCAAGTAAAGATTTTGTTGATTCAGCTAAAAAATTAGTTAGTTCAACAATTTGTCGGGTGATTCCATCAAAATATTTTTGGGTCATTCAAATATTTTGTTGGACCAACTAAGTATTTATTTGTACTTTTTTATCAGTGTACATGAAATTTAATATACCAGTTTTTGCATAAACACATCCAATCCGATACATTAAGTTGTACACGAATTTTAAAAATATATTTATATGGGCATTTGAATGGGCCTAATGCGTGTAGATTTGCATAAACACATCCAGTCCGGTACATTAAGTTGCACACGAATTTTTACAATATATTTATATGGGCATTTGAATGGGCCTAATGCGTGTAGACGCGCGTGCAAGCGCAGGGACGGTGAACGCGTTCGCGGTGCATATCATCATTAGCATCAATCGCACTGTCGTAAATATCGTGGCACGCAACGACCGCGATGCAACTTAATCAGCTCGGATGACCTGGCAAAAGATCTCGACGGCTCGAAGGTTAACCTTCCATTGCGCTCTATACGGGGGCTTGTAACTATAACTATAACTATACGGTGAGATGTACAATGCGGTACAGAATTATACGAGGAGACTTCCTCGAATCAATATACGATTTATTCCTTTTGGATAGCTCGGAGGGTCGTCCGCAGGGGGTGGCGAATTTATGCGCGCGAGGACTGTGCGCCGAACGAGCGCTTCGCCCCTCGCCCGTTAAGCACCCTAGGACGTTCACGCTCCGTCGGACATTGCACTCCCCGTCGGATAAACGCAGCCCGAACTGCACGCCCGCTAACCGGGAAAATCGCGTCGGGCCACGCAACGGCAACGAAAAATCGGTCACAGAGACGAATCCCGCCCCTCCAGGGTCGTCCGTTGACCCAGTGAACTTCACCGAGCTTTCGCTTTCGAATATTATAATGGGCTAAAATAAAAAAAAAATGTATGCGAAGAAACATCTTGCGGAGAAAATTGAAAACTGCTCGTGAAGAAGTTCTAAAAAGCTGGAAAGGATTTAAAAATGTTTCTCTTTATTTTTTGTTGCAATTAACAATGTCCAGCTTGACGCGAAGCCAGCTGCGCTACAACATTCTGGTTAGGTGAGAAAAAAATACTTGGAACATGTGGGCACATTTTTTTTTTAATTCACTTTTTTTCGAGTTTCCTTCAACTTTTGAACAGCCCGACAAAACTGTTCGAAACGAAATTCGATCACTCTCTTACATATAACTTTCCCTATGAAAATTTTCTCTTAATTCCATCCGTAAAAAAAAATAAACAAACCTTCGCTGAAAAAAAAATTGCTTGCGGGCTGCTGAAGAAAAAAATGTTTGTTTCAATTGTACTTCCAATTCTTACAATTCCATATGATATTGAAACAACGACAGCAAGCCGGTCAAGGTAGCATTTTATCGTTTCAATCCGCTATGAAATTGTACGAATTCAGAGTAGAATTGAAACAGCGTTTTTACTTCATTGGCAGCCCGTAAGCAAATTCTACTTGATTCAATGATATTTTTTTTCTGCGTTGGTTCGAAAATTTTCAAAACCTTCACTCGCCTCACGAACGATCGGATGAATTTTCACTTTATTTTTTCATTTCGTACGATAAATTTTATGTCGTCATAAAAAGAAATAAAAAAAAACGAAACTCGAAGGCGCGTTCGCGATGTCCGCCAGTCCCACGGTTTGAGCCCAGAGAGACGGGAAAGTTCTTGCGCGATATTCGGTATCTCGACGGCGAAGCAAAGCTCGGAGTACCTTCTCGACTCCTGTGCCCGGCGCATACACGGTAGTTGGGTTACTGCGCCGCAGTTGGGCACCGAAACTTCGGGACAAAAACTCCGCGCGCACGGGACAATAACCCTGAATAAATTACTCCGCTCCCGAACGCCCGGTCGGGGCAGCGGCGGTCTTATTCGGCAGCGAGGCAGACCCCCCGAGGGCCCGGCGAATGTACGCGCGTATACACTCGGCGCACAATGTTACCATCTCGCCGCAGCCTCTCCGTCCGCTGAACGAGATCAAAACGTTAAGCCGGCCTCTCTCGACTCTACGCATCCTCCATCTTGCCCTCTGTTCTCCGAGCCTCCGCGTCACGTACTCCCTCACCGGAACCCTCGGCAACGAACAAAGTTTCTCTCAGCCCAAAAAAAAGACTTTACAAAAACATTTAAAAAAATTAATAAAAATAAAAATCCCGATTCTGGATTTATTTTATTTTTTTCATTATTATATCAGTCTTTACCTTCCTCGCCCTCTCCCACTCGTTAGTTTAGTTTTTATTGATATGTTAATAATATATCATTAATTCGCGTATCTTATCGAGGGGGATTTCTCTCGACCTTCTCATTGGAAGACTCGCGACAAACTTTTCTTCTTCCTTTTATTAACTTACAAAAAAAAATTATCAATACCAATCACTCTTCCGCTTTGATGTATTTTTTTACTTTTTTACAGACCGTTCGACTTTATCGGTTTTTAACACTTTACAAACAATAAATCCCGATTTATATCGGGATTCATTTTTATTATATTTTTTGCATTTTTATATCAGTCTTTAATCCCCCTTTCGCAATGAGCTTTCCCTTTTGTCCCCGCGGCTCGTGAATCGATAAAAGCGAGCGATCGGTAAAAAGGAAAAAATTCATCAAAGCGGAAGAGTGACAGATATTGATAAACTTTTTTTCTTTTATAAATAAAAGAAAGAAGAAAAGTTTATTTCAAGCCTTCAAATGGAGAGACCAAGAGAAATCCCCTCGATGAGATAGCTCTAGATTTAATTACATATTATTAACATATCAATAAAAATCAAACCAACCCCCGAATCAATTCGCGAAGTATCTTATCGAGTGGCATTTCTCTCTTCCCATTCGAGGACTTGCAGCAAACTCTTCTTCCTTTTATTTACTTTAAAAAAAAAATCTATACCCATCACTCTTCCGCTTTGATGTACTTTTTTCTTTTTTAAACGCCCGTTCGCTGTATCGGTTTTCGAGCCGCGGGAGACAAAAGGGAAAGCTCCTTCCTCGAGAGGGGAGGGCGGGTGGGGGTGAGGGGGTTAAAGAGTGATATAAAAATGCATAGTTTCTCGAGGGACTGTATTCGTTCTCGTTCGACGCCGGTGAGGCCGTGAGTTGCCCGATAGCTCGTTTATCGTCTCGCTGTGGGAAGACAGACGCGTTTTTCGTGCCATAATATTTATTTCTTCTCGCGCTCTTTCGCCGGCCCGGGCTGGTAGGTCGTACGTACCAGCCGGCTCGCTTTCGATTGGGCAGGCGGGCAGCGGCGAGTCCGAGACCCGTCGGTAAATCTCCTTCGGTCTCTCTCTCCCTCGCGGAGCGAGGCGGTCACGTGTTCGGAAGTTTTACATCTCGGGGGGTCTCCGGAGAGAATCGCAAACGACGCCGGACGGCGCGGGCGAGTCCGCGCGGCGAGGTGGAAGTGCAATTCGCGTTTCGATCGTAAACCTAGTTTCAGCGACGGTTTGAGTGACTCTCTGCCCGCGCGTATCCACACCGGAGATTAACGTTGTCCGGACAATATACAAACTGCTATGAGAACAGATGGCGCGTGGAGCAACGAGATTCATGCATATTTTCGCCGCCCATGCGCGCTGCGGCCAAATGGCCGCGCACACAGAGAAATAACGTTTTGTGTTTAAATAAATAAATATTTATTTAAACCAGATAAATATTTATTTAAACCAGATAAATATTTATTTAAACCAGATAAATATTTACTTAACCCAAATAAATATTTATTTGCGGGTGTCCGTAAAATAAATGATTTTTCTGGGTGAGGGATTACGGCTGCATTTGCATGGATAAAAAATTACCAAAACAAAAAAAACTAAACCCGTTTCGTACGTTTCTACGATGCGGTCGCGGACCGCCGATCTTATTAACGGGCGGCGTAATCTCGGTAGCCGCGCAATAATTTTGTGGGTTCGGCGTCGCTGGGCATAAACGTACAAAGAAGAGGATAGTTAATTTTTTTTTGTATTCTAAATATGCTACGAGCACAACGGTGGCCTCACGTCGAGTTGCGGTACGCGTGCATACAAAACCGTGAATACAGCTTCGATACATATATGCATGTACGTTATAATACGGCGGCGCGCCATTAACTGCCCACTACTCATTACCCCGCGTTCCACAAAGAAATAACGAGAACGTTGAATCCACACTTCTCTCAGAGCGTACGCGTCCGCTCCGCGGATTAGTGAGGAGGAGCGCAATGCGTTTGGTCATGTACGAAGTTGTTTGACCTCAGCTAACCGCACCATTGCGAAATAGTGACCTGTGACGTCACACAACGCGGAGGAGGAATTTTGTCGCGGGGGCTTTTTTTTCCCCTGCGACTAAATTCCTCCTGCCGGAGTAGCTGCAGTTCGAACGGAATTACTTTGTTCCACACTGACAAAAAGATGCGGTTCAATCAACTAAAATTCGGGCAGGGACGTTCAACTAAACATTTTGTTGGTACCGCAAAAAAATGTTTCAGTTCAACAACTTGTTGTGTGATTTCACCGAAATATCTTTGAGTTATTAAAATATTTTGTTCGACCAACTGAACATTTATTTGAACGTCCCTGCCCAAGTCTTGGTTGATTCAACTGTACTTTTTTATCAGTGCATGATACTTGGCGTTTTCAATTTATCACTTGATTATACTGATTGCTATCGACATCGGTAAAGTTACCGGTTACTTTACCGATTATAAAAATATTTAATCTTTTATTTGCATAAGTTTACCTAATCTGCGGACAAACTGCAGTCGTGCAAATTGAATATCGTTTTTAGCCGTTGTTAATTGATCAATTACTGCTGTGCTATGTAACCGGTCATTTATCTGCTAGGCTTCCTACATTTACCGAAAAACGGCCTGCGTGGTTGACTTTCGCGATTATCCGTCCATCGGAAAAGAATGCCAAGCAAAAACAACAGAGTAAACACACACACACACACACACAGACACAGACACACACACACACACACACACACACACACACACACACACACACACACACACACACACACACACACACACACACACACACACACACACACACAAGGGCATCAATTCCCAGTCGACGATTCTCCTGTCAGCTTCCGCGGACGAGAATCGATTCTCGTTTTCGTTTCTTCGGCTTCCTCGCTCGCTTCTTCCTCCATCGGCCCTCGGGAACGTCTTTTCCGTATTCGCGTTATGCATTGCCCACGGCGGGGCAAGGCTATCCTTCTTGCCTCCCGAATTTCGCCGCGAAGAGCCCGCTGTTTCTTATTTTTCTTATCCTTCTTTGCCTCACGTGCCCCCTCACCTCGTTCGTCTTTTTCACAAAGTCCTCTCGTGCTCTTGACCTGCCCCCCCCCCCCGCCCCGTCGGAAACGAGTGCGCGAGTACTCTCACCGGTGTTCGGCGGCTGCGTTTTTTTAACTCGTCGTTTTTTTTGTCCTCTCGCTCTCGCTTGTCCGTTTATTACTTCTCCTTTTTTCATCTCCCGACGCTCTCGCGAAAGTGGTTTGTGCCCGGACCCCTCTCCGACGTCTTCGGTACGCTTCGACGCAATTGCGCTGTATCCCTCGCATCTTCCTCTCGTCATTTTTTTCTTTATTCACTTCGATTATCCTTTTTTTTAAACTTTTATTCACATGGTCAACCCTCGAACAATTTTATTTGGTCTGTGCAACGGAATATTTTGGACCAATTTGTTTCTCCTTACCTAATTAAATTGTGAACTATTCTGTTCTATGCTATGCTTTCTGTACTATCTTCGCTCAACTTTATGTACTGCATATTTGTAATGCTTGGTGCTTAGGGGATTTATCCCACGACACAATAAACTTATCTATCTATCTATCTTACAACGTGATTTTACAGCCATTTCATATAAACAAATTCATGACAAAAAAAAATATATATTGGTCCTCGAAGATGGTTGCGAATTTCGAGAAGGTGAGTTTTGCGAAACACGCGCATATCGCAGAACACTGGCTTCCGAGCTCGGGCGAAGGGGGGGGGGGGAGAGATTGATTTACAGTCGTCGTCAAAGCCCCGAGAGAGTCGGCACCGAATCGGCGAGGAGTCGGTAGATGCCTAGTCACCTCCGACCATACACCGTGTTGTTGGCGAGTCACCTTCGCGCCTCGTTAGCCAGCCCAGCGAGGACCTTACGCTGACCGCTAGCCGCGCATGCGCGCGCCCAACTATCCACCGGAATTGACAGAAACTCCGGAGATACGACGTGTACGCGACTCCCGTCGATACAAACTTATTCCTCTCGGAATAAGCGAGGGGCCGATCTAAAGCTCGCTTCTGTAATCCCTTCTGTGAGAAAATCCGCGGAGGAAACATCCACAATTGGCGTTACCGAAGAGAGCCAGGAGGGAGCGCCGGCGAGCGACGGCGACCGGCGCGATTCCTCGAGCAACCCTATCAGCCAATTTCTACTGCGCGAGCCACGATGCGCGCGCACCTACGCTGTAAACAATTTGTAAATTTAATGTACGATCGATATGAAAAATTAATATAATTTTACATCGAAATTAAAGTAACTTATAAAAATTAAAGTAAAAGTAAAGTGAAAATAAAATTTTATTTCATATTAAGATTAAACTAAGATATTAAAAAATAAACTATTCACAACGAAAGAGAGTCAGGAGGGAGCGCCGGCGAGCGACGGCGACCGGCGCGATTTCTCAAGCAACCCTATCAGCCAATTTCTACTGCGCGAGCCACGATGCACGCGCACCTACGCTGTAAAAAATTATAAATTTGGATATACTATCACTATGAAAAATTAATATAATTTTTCATCGAAAAGAAAGTAAATTATAAAAATTGAAGTAAAAGTAAAGTGAAAATAAAATTTAAATTCATATTAAAATTAAACTAAGTTATTAAAAAATAAATTATTCCCAATGTTTTAATACACTGAACATTAATTTTTCATCGTAATTGCACATGAAGTTTAATATACCATTTTTTTTTCCATAAAAACTTCCAGTCCGGTATATTAAATATCCCACAATTTTTTTTTGCCGTACATCCCCAACTATGGCGATACTTCCGGTTCTCCTTATTTTTCCATCCTCTCAATCTCACGCTCACTTTTTCTTTCCCCTCTTTTTCTCACTCTAACTATTTTCCTTTAATTATTTCCCTCGCGTGTTTTTGTCTTGCCGGAGGAGAGGGGGGGGGGGATGGAATAAAATAAAATGGAACGGAACATGGTTTCCAGAGAACGAGAGTTAAAAAAACAAGAGCGAGGTTGCAGAAAATTTATTCTTTCGCGTTGCACGCTCGCGGCGTGGGTGGTCGCAAAAAAGTCGCGAGGATATAACGAAGCGTCGGTCGGGGAGGGGGACGAGGTGGGGGGGGGGGGGGCACCGGCGGCGGACCGGAGGCGCAACCCCACGCGGGGGGGGGGGGGGGGGGGGGGGGCATCAGCGCCGAACCGATGACGCAACCGCACGACGGCGGGAGAGCGTCGACTTCCGTGCGAATGGGACGTCATGCGGTCCAGCGGCGTCGGGTCCTCAATATACTCTAGATTCGTTTGAGCTAAACCGGAAGTGATGATGAACACGATATTACACTTTGCCTTCTCCCGTCCCTAGGCGTCGCTCGCCCTTCGTTCACTTCGCATGCTCCCCCCTCCCCGCTCCGGCAATAACAATATTAATACTGTAACGAGATACGTGACCTGCGCCAATGAGACCTTCCTCTTACTTGTGTTCTCCCTTCGCAATGTACTTGTGTTACGTATCTTGTTCGGCGAAGAAGTAATTTTTTTTATCGGTCGTCCCCGTTTTGCGAACTTTCCGAGGCTGGCCGGTCGTGTCATTAGTCATTTTTCTTGTTTATAGTAATGGTAATAAGCTATTTATAGTAATAGTAATTTATAGTAATAAGTAGTAGTAAAAGACATTTATTGACGTCTCTTACAATGGTACTTTGATTGATTTTTTTTCTTTCTTTTTCTTTATACATTGCAATGCCTTAGGTTCGGTCAATAGGCCATTGACTGTTTTTCGTCCTTGAATCATTTTTATTTCATTCAAGTTTCGACCCCTTGAAATTTGTTACCTTTCCGTTCGTTCCACGAAATGCCTAGCTTCATTTTTTATCCGTGCGATTGTTTTTCGCACCGCGTTAATTCGCACCGCGTTCGCTGCTTTTTATCTTAATCCGCGTCCATCCAGCATTTGTTTCGCAAAACAATGTTTCGAAATAAAAAATTGGACGTTATTTGCCAGTTCCTGCTGACGAATTTATCTGCCATTCATTCTCCCGATTCAATTCGTCGCGAAAAAAATAAATGAGCAACAATAATATACCCACCGGAAGTACGTTGACCGGAGTAAATAATGATTCGCGATGGCCGCAGATAAGCTAGCGACGACGCAACCGTACGCGTATACACATGTATATATATATATATTTTTTCATCGTATCTACTCCACGAAATTATTCCCAGCCTTTACTGACGAGTGATAAATAACTCGAGCAAATTGTGATGGATATGCATCCGCCCACGCGTATTTACACCGCAGCCCATCTATATATAGGGGAGAACGGGGCAAAATGGGACAGCAATTTTCCAATAACTTTTAGCTGGTCTATCTTGCCCCATCAATACATCCGGATTTTCTATTCCATTTTACCCCACTGACCCATCCACAAATAACTGCAAAATTGCGTTTTTCTCTACTGTCCCGTTTTGCCCCACTGTCCCATTTTGCCCCATCGACCCATCCTGATTTTTCGTGTTGTCCCACTGCCCTATCCAAAAATTACTGGTAAATTGCCTTTACCCCGCCGTTCCATTTTGCCCCGCTCTTCCTTATATATGTATATACTAGCGGGTTATTGTCGCTCGCACCTATTTCTGGATGTAAACCCTTATTATTCTAAGCCTTTTACCCCCCCCCCCCCCCCCCCCCCCCCCCACCCGCCACCCCCCCCGCCGGCCCGCCTCCTCCCGATCCCCGGCGGCGGCGACAGCGGCGAAATCTTTTTATATTATAGAGAGATATGCACGAGCATGGCTGTTTGATGTGCGAATAGAATTGTTTCGATGAGCGATGCAGAAGTCGTCCCAGCTTCGATCGACAGTGCGGTAACCATCTGCCGACGAAGAAGACCTCACACAGCAGCCACCGAGTGACTCGCGATCGCGAAGCGTTCGTTTCCGGTTTCCGTTTGCGAGAGCGATTGAAAGGCGTCGTCCTACGGTAGTCACCGGGACGCCGCGCCGTAGCACCGTGGCAATTCTCCGTTCCCGTGGACGGACGTGTGAATGGTAGCGAGAGGTCCCATTAGGCATCTATCCACTTGCTTCGAGTAGCGACGACTTCCGATTGCTGGAAATTACGATCACGAAGTGCAATGTTTCTCTCGAAGACCCCGAGGAATCGAAACGCCGCCGGGAACTGCAGCTCGGCGATATTACACGGTGAGGTAATAGTGGTTAAACGATTTTCGCATAATCCTGTGAAAAAAAAAAAAAACATAAGAATGAAAGTAAAAAAAAATGAAAAAGGATTTGATTGGTCAGTAAGGTGGCACGGGGCAAAACGGACCGGAGATCTCCGAAGCGGAAGAACCTTGCACTTACCTTGTCCATTGGTTCAACTTTCGAAACCTCGGTGAACAACTAAGCGATTGGCTCGGAAGAAGAAACACTTTCGATAAGAAAACAAGAAAAAAGTTTGATAATTTTTTTTTTTTTTACCGGACGAAGTTGATGTAATCTTGTAATGATAGACTGTACCATTGAGTTAGCTTTAAGGACTTGCCATTTCATCCTGAGTTACCATAATGCTACCTATAAAAACCATTTGACTGGTCGATAAGGTAGAGCGGGGCAAAACGGACCGGTGTTCTGCGAACCGGAAGAATTTTGCAGAGTTACTAAGTAAATTGTTTCATCTTTCGAAGCCGCAGCGAACTCCCAAGCGATCGGCTCCTAAGAAGATATACGTTCTATCGGAAACTAATTGTACTTCCTATACGAAAGTGCAAAAAACTAAATTTAATAATTTATTTTTTCCGGACGAAGTTGATGTAATCTTGTAATGATAGAGTGTACCATTGACTTGGCCCGAAGGACTTGCCATATCATCCTGAATTACCCTAATGCTATCTATGAGAAAAAAATATATATACATACATATCCAGACGGTGGATGATGTAATCCTGTAATAACAGTGTGCGCACCCATTGAGTCGGCCTCTCGCACGACGATCGTATCGACGAGAAAATCTGATCGGACATTGACTTTGTAAGCGAGGACAGGATCGAATGCACGGTACTTATACGCTACTACACTACGCTACTATTCCTCCACTATACTGCGCCACACAAGCAAACGAACATACAGGTTTAGAGACTCAACGTGTAGGAAAACCAGTGGAACATCCGGAGCGTAGTTGATCGAGGGTCTCCCGAGGAGTCTTCTCTCTCGCCATGAGCTCTCGGCCAAGGAACCGTGCGCGGCTTGCAAGAAGCGGTAATGCGACGCGTCATAATTACTCGTGCAACTATGCGGAATCGGGCTCGCGACTCGGGAAGCGTGGAGAGAGAGCACCGGACTCGCAGCGAGAGAACCGCGACCGGTGAACGATCGCTGAGCGAGCCAGCTCGGTCTAGATCAACGCGCGGACTCTTCGTTTCGTCGATTAGTCAATTATTCTCGGATTTAATCCGCGCGGTTGTCATTAAAACAGCAATAAAAAAAAAATAAAAATACAAAAACCCGAGAGCTAAGTTGTTTATCTGCTAAATTCATAGAATAATTATTTGCACTTTTTTGTGGTCTTTAAAATTATGTTATTCTCATAAATATATTTTTACTCGGCTACGGCGGCCAATTTTGCGATTTAGGCGCGGGGCCGAAAGCGTTTAAATAAACCTCATTATTAAAGTTTTGGTCCTATTTCTGGAGCCTCTTCTGAAAGACGTTTATGCAACTGAAAGTAACACTTACATCGGTGTTGCTTTTATCGTAAATTTGTTGGACTGTAAACTAAATTTTGTGACTACTAATAATCTATCCGACATAATATATGCATACAACTTACGGCTAAACTCTGATTTTGTCAATCCAAGAACTGTAAAAGAGAAGACTTATGATTTCTCATTTAAATTCCGCCATCGATGAAACGTTCGCTCCTCTATCAAAAAAAGTTGATTATTTTATGCTTTTATCCAAATTAAGAAAACTTCGATCCGGGGAAATTTCAAAAATATGTAATGAATTTTAATATTTACGTGATTTTTCTGATTACGGACACCAAACAGATAATTTGGCGTCAATGACAAAGATCTCTTCCTTTTCAGTCTGTCTGGCTTCGGTAATTAAAAAGTACACTGCAGTATTATTATCTCCGAAAAGCATCGAGTTTCTCGAGCAATCAATATACGATCGCGTCACATGTTATCGACAAAAAAAAGAAGAAAAAAAGTCCACGCTACAAGAATGATAAATATCGTATGTAACGAGTAAGATATGGCGGAGGAATTTTCAGGGTCGTACAAATGAGAATAGTCGCGTGATATTATCGAAGCCATGTAGGGTGTCGCGTATGCCCCGTCTGTATACTCTATACTTACACGAGTAAAAGTTTTACACGGTATAATATGGAATCTAATAATATACATAGAGAGATTGGCGAAGGCGACAATCGGGTCTAGGAATCGAGTCGATAATACCGGTGGTGAGAGAGCGGGCGAGGGCCAGGGCGGTATGAGAGCTTCAACGTGGGCGGGTAAACGTATACGAGAAGGCTCTCGTGTTACTGTTACTTTTCCTCCCGGCACGCCCGACACATCCTGCCTCTTTCCTCGTTCCAGCGTATACCTTGCCGATCCGAGAGCGATTCAAGTACACGCCGTGTTGTAGCCAATGCTATGCAGAGAGCATCCGCGCGGTGTCGGGCAAAAGAAAGAACAAAAAAAATGAGAACGAAATCACCACCGAGAAATCGGAGAGACTCTCTCAGCGGGAGGATCTCGATGTGCGTCAGTGATGTGCGGACGTGTAATATATGTGTATGCATATGCTTATATGTGGACGCATCATGGAGTAGGAAGCGCCCAGAGCCGGATAAACAATTATCATAAGTATAGCAAGTCGAGAGATCGAGACACGCCGCGTACGTCTATCAGATGATAATGATACTTATACAGGAAATCGAGGCGAGTAAAGAAATCGAAATGGACGAGTGAATGAAGTAATCAGTAATTATCTGGGAAGTTATTAAGAAAAGGGAACGCTACCGTTATTATGTACGTCCGGAGATTCGGGGACGCTCGGAGCGCGTTGCGAAGAGCGATGGATGCTACGAGGAATATTTGTACGTAGAGAGATGATAAATAATCGTTCCAGCGGGACAGAGACTTATCGATTCTCTATTGCCGCGTCGAGCTCCGTGCGCGCCCGGTGTCCCGGGACGATCGCTCGCGTTTGAATACATGAAGATATCCGGAGTACGAGAGTATCGAATGATCGATACAGGAATATTTGTCAGAGTCGTATATCTCCCCGTATCAAGATTTGCTCGTACGAACAATTGACAAACCTTCGTGCCCGGGACGCAGTTATTTCAATGACTAATACGAGATAAGTTGTTAGACATGCTGTTGGACAGTTGATCGAGAATCAGTCTACATTAAAAGAGATCCATTAGTTTCTAGCAAATAATGTAATGAAAAAAAAGAAAAATTGAACTACCACGATTTCCTGTGTAGATTGCCTTAAAGAATCTTCCATAATGGGGAATTTTCGAGAAATTTATTTATTAACGAGAAAAAAGAAATGAAACGTGTTTTGCTGCCTAAAATCCCTGAACTCCCCTTCTCGACGCGGCAATTCCACTGTTGTCATTGAATCCGACCTCGTCATCGATGATCGTTCGTAATCTTTGAACGAAGCTCCGTGGAATCCGTTATCCGTTACGGGATGTCTCATCGTCGAATTAGCGGAACAAAGCTCTAGACAAATAAACCTACTGTTAGATATGCTGTTGGTTGGACGATTGATCGAGAATCAGTCTACATTAAAAGGGATTCATTAATTTCTAGCAAATAAAGTAACGAAAAAAAAAATGTAACTACCACGATTTCCTGTGTAGATTACCTTAAAGAACCCTCCATAATGGGGAATTTTCGAGAAATTTATTTATTACCGAGAAAAAAAATAAAACGTGTTTTACTGCCTAAAATCCGTGAACTCCCCTTCTCGACGCGGCAATTCCACTGTTGTCATTGAATCCGACCTCGTCATCGATGATCGTTCGTAATCTTTGAACAAAGCTCCGTGGAATCCGTTATCCGTTACGGGATGTCTCATCGTCGAATTAGCGGAACAAAGCTCTGGTAGAGGCAGAGCGTTCGGAGAGTTATCGGAAGAAGTAAGAGATTCGCCGAGTCTCCGATATACGACTCCCCTCTCTCGGTTAGTTTCACTCTTCCCGTATCCTTCGCGTCGTCAACGTTACTATACTTGCCTCGTAGTTTGCGGACGGACGGACGGAACGCGAGCCCGCGAGAGCTGATGGACGTGCGGGGTCTCATCTCCCGGCTGTTCTCATCTCCGTCTACTCTTTCTGGTCTTTCTGCCGGTTCTACGTGCTGCTGGAGTATCCCGGAGCTGCCGGCTACACGCAGCAGTATTTGAAGGGGGAGGGCTCGGGGAGGGCTCGGGAGGGGAGGGGGCAGGAGAGTTGCGGTACAGGTCTAAAGGAATTACCGTTAGCAACGAGTGCACTCGGGCTCACTCGCTCTGCTCCGGTACCGACTTACGTTGGCTTCCTGGAGGAGTCAGTAGGTATACACACCGGGCGTTCGCCACTCGGACGTCGATCCACCGTCGCACACTCGTGTTCGCCGGCTGATTGTGTGCGCAGCGCTGTGTTCCAGCTTTCAGTCCTGCTTCTCTCTACACGTGCAGGAGAGATAGTAGCGAAGAGTTGCCTCGTACCTACGCTAGAAATGTCGTACGGTCTCAACGGAGAGAGTTCATATTCCCACTATATTTCGTCTTTTCATTTTTTTTAATCAATTTATTTCTCGTCCGGTTTTTTAACCAAGATTATCTAAGACGCCCTATGTTTGTCCTGACAATTTGGAGATGAAAAGATGATAATAATTTGTCTACCTGTTACATGGTGTTTAACGAGTCGAAGTAAACCTAGCAATCCTGACAATGGCTGACAATAAAAAGGATGCTCGAGGGAATCAGGGAATTTTTTTAATCGCTTCGCAAAAAATGGGCGCTGAGTCAGAGGGGGGAAAACAAAACTGTGTATACCAGTTTTTATTTTCGTCGAGAGGTAATTATTTTTCACTAGTGGAGAGTCAGGAAAAAATTCCGACAATTCGTTTTCCCTGTTTTTAGTGTCCACCATTAGTTACAGCAAACGCAGATTTTTTTAAATGTAGAATAATTTTTGTTTTATTTTTTTTTTACAATTTCGTAAACCAAGATTCATGACCACCGCATCTGTTTGTGTGTTTGTGTACATTTCTCCTTTGCATCCACTAGCGCAGCGGCCTGCATCCCGGAGAGGAGCACCAGTCAGCGCTTGTGTACCGTTAGGATGAGATTATTGTGTGCACCTTAGGTGTACGTAACTCTGCCCGAGCGAGAGCGCCGGCGGTGCTACAATTCCGCAAACGAAAAAAGAAAAAAAGATAACAAAATAAACGACAGAACCAAAGTGGGAGAAATAGAAAAACCGTTTCAACGTTCGCAGGCTCCGCGCCGTCGCGTATGCAGATTCTCTTTCCCGACCCGATACATAACCGAGGGTATTTATAATTCGCCGGACATCGTGACGATCTGCTGCAGAATCGATCTACCGGACCGTCTGACCGGGTGACCCTTCGCGCAGACCGTACAACTCGCCCCGAGACTCCTGCTCGATTATTAAGGGGGTTGGAGCGAGTGGTGTTCATTCCGCCTAAATTCGAGAAATTCGGGCAAGAATTGCAAACACTTCCCAATGCTATAAAAATCTGAAAAAATTCATACGTGTTGCGAAAAGTGAACGAATCATTTTCATTAAAAAAAAAGTTGAGTTGCCACATATTTCGATGAACAATTTTTTTTTCAACAATTTGTTAATAACATTTTGAAATTATTATTATGTATAATTAGTCTTTTCAATGCCTATAATAAGTATGAATTTTTTCAGATTTCTATAACATTGGGAAGTGTTTGCAATTCTTACCCGAATTTCTCGAATTTAGGCAAAATGAACACCACTCGCTCCAACCTCCTTAAGTGCATTTGAAATGTCGCGGTCGGTAATAAAAAACTGTAACGCAATTTTATTTCAAAGGTGTTGAAACTGGCGTTCGATGTAAATAGGAGTCGACTGTAGAATTAATAGACACAGTGGCAAAGTATTTCCGTAAGACGATAAAGTTTCAAAGCCCTAGAAACAAGATAGCATTATAGTTTTTATTACCGACTGAGTGCGGAATTGGTAGGACGGTGTTTAAGTTTAACGTTACCTTAAACTTAAAAAAAAATCGGACCGCTCATACATACATATATACGGTGCGTGTACATGCTATAGCAATTTATTCACCTCAGACGTACTCGTGTCTCTGAATCGAGACTCTGGCTCGATTATTAAGTGCACTTGAAATTCCGCGGTCGGTAATAAAAAAACTTCAATGCAATTTTTTTTCAAGTGCGCCGTAACTTTTGCGTTCACAGTAAATAGAAGCGATAAAGTTTGAACGACCTAGAAAAAATACAGCATTGCAGTTTTTATTACCAACTGAGTGCGAGGTTTAACGTTACCTTCAATTCGCAAGAAAAAATTAGACCGCTCTCGCATCCTAAATGCTGTAGTCACTTATTCACCACAGCCGTACTCGTCTCTTTTCCTACTAACTTCGTCTTGTCTTTTGTAACGGAAGCTGCGCCTCCGGTTTATATTCTTAACGACAGTTCACGTCTCGATTTAGGAACACCTCCTTACTCCTCTTTGTTTCATTCGCTCTCTACTCGCCCAGTTATTTTTATCAGCCTATTCCATTCTTTGATACTCTTGCAATAAAAAAAAAAAAATCCTCCCACAGCGATGTAGACACGTATTCTCATGCCCGGTTTGGGTTAATTCTTCTCACAGCCTCTTATCGTCTCTTCCCTCTCTCGGCCTTCTTTCCTCGTTTCGTTCTCGCGAGCCAACCCGTGAGTGGACTTTACCCCCCCCCCCCCCCCCCCCCCCCCCCCCCCCCCCCCCTCTCTCCCCCCTCCCCCCCTCCTACACACGCAAGCGCCCCCCCCC
>JAPYZD010009331.1:0-12433 GCA_030522725.1 Ichneumoninae sp. B BG-2022a
AATGGTACACCATTGGATGCCGGAGCGTTAGACTCTCGGGTTTGTTGGTAAAAAAATAAAAAAGGATTTTTGTTACTTTTGTCCCCGGTCTCCCCTACCATTCCTGCTCGATAGGACACCGTGTTTGAACCAGTGGACCGTAAGCAGAAGCAGCGACGAACTACCGCTGGTCGTGAAGTCCTGTAAACCGGTAAAATACCTGAGTTTGTTGTCTCACGGTATCGGAGCCGCCGGGTGTGTGTGACCGATGGAGACTTCCAGTCGGTCGGCCACTGCCGCGAAGTTTGCGTTTTCGGGAGACCACAGTTACCGACATCCTTACCGTTCCGGCGGTACCTGGGAATGAGAGGCATCCGGCGTGATGCTGACACGTCGGCGAACCGTCTAAACCTTTCCCCGATGTGGAAGCCGGTAACCACACTTGCAAAGCGAGCGGGCGAATCTCCATTTATCCTCTTTGTTCGCCCCCTCAGCTTTAGAATCTCCGGTGTAGGATCAGACAAAACTTATAACCGATCAGCCCAGGGCGAACATCGCTCACGATCTTGGAGATCTGATTGTTAGCTGATCTTTTCGTTCGTGCAATCAATGCTGTTGTCCCGGGTGAGACAATGGTCCGAGGATGATAATTAGCTGAGAGGATTTCGTGTCAGTGTCTGGTCATGAAAGGGTGCGAGGTATCGCGTGTCAATGTCTGGTCATGAAAGGGTTTCCCCGAGATAACTGACGAGCGAGAGAGTCGCGAATTGCTTTACCGGCGTTGCGTGCCCGAGGATCCGAACCGCCGGCAACTGCTGCCAGCCCGTCCAAACATGACGTGTAACGCCCCCCCCTCTCTCGTTTGTCGTAGAATGAGAGAACGTCCCGTTGGCGTTTGCATCAACCTTGCGTGGACGTTGTTAGCCACCGAGTGTAGAGATGTCCACCGCACGATTGCCAGGGACGTTGAATCCCCACATCTCCAACCCATTTCGGGCTGTCCGGCTCGGTCAACCACCGAGTCTTGATTTTCTGGGTACACATTCCCTGGGTACACCCGAGTCTCTGCCAAGGCGGTAAACTCGCACTTTGCCGCGGACACGACTTTGCCAGGGCTGTATCAATCATCGGCACCTCATCGGGGACTTTGCAATCGACATTCCGTCAGAGCTTCCGGCGAATTCCAGAGGGTTTCTCACCAGTCGTTTCTGCAATCAATTCGCCCGAGACTTTTTCCCTCCGACCAATCTGTTGATCCTCTTCTCATCTCTCCGCTGCCTCACGCATTTACCTTCAGCATTGGCTCCTTTGGGAACGAGGTGTTTATCTTTCGGTCGCTTTTTTTTCTCTCCTCGCCATCCAGCTCCGGTCCGCTTATCGCGCGATATGGTCGTCCTGCACCGAACGGCGTGTGATAGCGGGACAAAGGACTTATGCTAATGGAAGAGAGTCGTTCGGATTATTTTCACGCCAGTCCCGTCCCGTCGTCAGGTATGATAGAATCCGGCCTCTCGTCCTGGGGATGAAAGGGAAGCGACGCCTCGTCTAGTGGCTCGACTCTCATCTCTCGACGGCGCCTCCACGGAGGCGCGCGCGCCAATAGGGTGCACCAGAGCTCGGGGAACCCTTTTTTTTCTTCGCACTCTTTCGCTTCTTCTTGTCTACCCTTCGCGAACAAAGACCGCATCAAGCCGACGCTCTCAATGTCTCCTCGACCGGGCTTCCTCGTTCCTTCCACAGTTCCTCCCCGTTCGTCTGTTTCTATTTTTTTTTCTCGTTTGTTTATTCAAATAAAACTCATCAAGGATTGTTCATGGTCGTTCCGCGCATTTTTCCATTGTCTCACGCCCGCTGGCGGCTTCTCATCTCACCCTATATTCCCGTCCATTCCCAGTTCGGTCAGATAATTCCCTTCATTATTTCCCGCAGCGATAGCTCGTGTATGAAATATGTAAAAGATTTGGCCGGGGATGCAAATACCTCGACACTGGACGAGAGTGTTGTTATTTTTCGTCGGCGAACCCTTCGATGAGACCGCGGATAATCGGACAAAGTTTTTAGACGGTAAAAGTAAAACGACTGACTGAACAAACGTTTGAAATCGCCGAGCTATTTACATAAGGAATTCGGTTGCCCGAGATGTCGCGGGCGCTCGACGGGCATTTCAGGCTATTCGACGCTTCGGCGGAGACCCGACGCGGGGATTATTGAGGGCTACTTAAGCGTGAGAGAGCGATGGGGAGGGTTTTAAGGTTTGGGGAAGATCGCGACTACGCGGAGGCGCGGATCGGCGAATGAGGAGGAAGCGGGACGGGGAAGAGGAGAGACAGTCGGAAACAAAGTTCTCTCAGAAGCGGCGTAGTAATATGCCAGCTTCGACATTCACCCTTCCTCGCCCGAGTGACTCGACCGCGTCTAATCTCCAGGATCAACAGACCGACCCCATCCAGACCGCGTCGACACGGTGGAGAGCGGGGACGGTGAAACTTATTTGACTGAGGAATACCCGAGGAATGTGCTTGCTATCTTGTTCCAATGGATCTCATCGAGGCTGGTTCATTTGTTTTTACTTGAAATTCCGCCCGCTCGCCCATTTGTACGTTGTCGGCGGAAACGGGAGGGTCGAAAGCTTGGACAGTGATTCTGGCTGCCGCGCGCCGTTTCCACACCGCGATTACGTAATTTCTACGGCGATCCAAAAAGCTTTGTGCGAATAAGAAATTTCTTTTTCACGGTAAATTTCACCTCCACTTATAGGCGAACTTTTGACACGAATAGTCTCTAATTGCGTGCTACAATGACGTCCCAGAAAAATCTTTAAAGCTATTAGGAATGTGTCAGAGACGGGAGATGTAATTGGATTTTTTAAACATTTTTTTGAGGCATCTTATTTTTGAATGTTGATTTTTGAGCTATAAACTCATGACTCATAGTTGGAATTATCGTACAGGAGACAAAAAGATAAGCCCGTTATAGACACATTCATTTTCATTGCTATCTTGTTCCAATGGATCTGATCGAGGCTGGTTCATTTGTTTTTACTTGAAATTCCGCCCGCTAGCCCATTTGTACGTTGTCGGAGAAAACGGGATGGTCGAAAGCTTGGACAGTGATTCTGGCTGCCGCGCGCCGTTTCCACACCGCGATTACGTAATTTCGACGGCGATCCAAAAAGTTTTGTGTCAATAAGAAATTTCTTTTTTCACGGTAAATTTCACCTCCACTTATGGGTGAACTTTTGACACGAATAGTCTCTAATTGCGTGCTACAATGAGGTCCCAAAAAAATTTTTAAAGTTATTAGGAATGTGTCAGAGACGGGAGATGTAATTGGATTTTTTAAACATTTTTTTGAGGCATCTTATTTTTGAATGTTGATTCTTGAGCTACAAACTCATGACTCATAGTTGGAATTATCGTACAGGAGACAAAAAGATAAGCCCGTTATAGACACATTTCAATTTCGTCCGCTCGCTCAAGCTGGGATATTCAATTTCCACGTCGCGAGATCGTGCTATCGTTCGGAGCGTGAAATCGAGACGATTTTCCACCCCCTCGATCTCGTCTCCGTCATCTTCAAATTCTCTGCTCCTGGAACTGAGAAAAAAACTCCCTTTCCCTCCAATACGCTTTTACCTAATAGTCGGTTCCTATTATACTTTGCCACCTACTTTGCTTGGTCCTTCGGCTCGAGAACTTCTTTAGTTTATTTATTGATCTGTGATTTATGTAGAACAATATGAGTGCAAGTTTGTATATTTGAGTGGGCAGTATTGAGATAGTTTTTAAATTTGGTTTTCTTTGGAGGGTTCCGTGTATGGTGTGTGTAGGGTATTTATACGTAGTGGTGATGTGTGGTGGTCGTTGGATGCGTAGTGGTTCAATGTATTCTAGGTTTTCACTTGCAAATCGCTGGGTGAGATCTTTCATTTTATTTGTATGGTCTATTGGTATTATTCTGGTTTTTTCTTATAGAAGAGAGTTACGTGGATTGAAGAGAGTGTTTAAAGGGTTACGTATGCGTGTGAGGCGCCGACCCGAGCAGAAATTTTCGAACGTTATATCGGGCCCTGATAGGTCCTCACAAAAAAAAAAATATCATTGACTCAAGTAAAATTTGCTTGCGGGCTGCCAATGAAGTAAAAACGTTGTTTCAATACTACTCTGAATTCGTACCATTTCATACCGGCTTGAAGCGATAACATGTCATCTTGACAGTCTTACTGTCGTTGTTTCCATGGAATTGAAAGAATTGAAAGTAGAATTGAAACAAACATTTTTTTCTTCGGCAGCCCGCAAGCGAATTTTTTTTCAGTGCTGATAACGCCTTATCAGGCCATTGTCAGGCCAACTCGGGACCTTATCTGGACCCGATGTAACGCTCGAAAATTTTTTTAGTTAAAAAAATTCAGGCAGAAATATGCACGGAATTGTGATCACCGCCCCTTTAAACACAGACGAAATTGGGTAAAAATTTGGGCCGCGGTGGGGTCAATTGTAACGGGTAGTGGGGTAACTTGTAACATCCTCCTGTGCCAATGAAATCCTTCGCCGACCGCTATTAAGAAATAGAACCGGAGTGCATCATCACAGAAAAATTTAAATTTAAAGTTAAAATTTTCTTAAAATTATTTGCCGGCTAAGAGGTTGTAGCCGGCTAAGCCATTTTAGCCGGCGTAACTATACCGCCCTACTATAAATGTTATAGTCTACAATTGGTTGGGTATAAATTATAAGTGTATAAATTATCGCGGAATGCTTAGAATGTAAGAATAAAATAAATAAAATATACTGGTATTGGTATTGGTATTGGAAGAAATGAGTTATTGCTGGTACAATTGACCCGGATCGACTGTTGCAATCGACCCACACATGATTACTAGCAAAATTACTGTGGCATCGATTAATAACAATCTGAAACGGATCGTCTCAGCGATCAAAATGTTCCGCAAAAATGTACCTTTCAACTCCTTGAGCTTGTTTGCACTAATATTTTGTATTGACGCGATCCACACAGCCGAAAAAACACTTCTGAACTCGCGAATCACATTTGGTTTCGGTGAATTGGTATTTTTGAAAACTTAGCTATGAGGTGATTGCATGGCCACAAGCAGATGTCTATAATGTTGCTCACTTCATATCCGATGCGTCCGACCATGCGCAGCGTTGCGCGGGCGCTTATTACAATTGACCCGTGTTACTTTTGTCCCCGGTCTCCCCTACAGTCGTTCAATCGATTTCCAGAGACGGACCCAATAACAACAATAAATAATCCAAAAGCATCCTCCACAGTATTGCATCGCTATAACGACGAATTGTCTTTACTCTGATAGATATTGGGTGATCAACTTAGTATCAAAACGGGTGCTGAAACGATTGCGGTCCAGCCACCGCCCGTCGAAAAGTTACACGAGCAAAGTTGGCCCAGTTGGTTTAGTGTACATCGAGGATGGGGTCTCACTCTCTCAAAGGTCGCTCAACCCCGTTGACACGCTGATAGATCGATCAAATGTGAGAGACGAATTGGGAAACACGCTCGACACAGAGAGTGACGTAAAATCGTTGCTTCAGCCATGTATCCGCTGTCAACGAGCGGCGGTCAAGCCCGACGCCGAAGCCTGATGCTCGGTCAATCGAGGCTTGATTCCCGGCGAGCGGCCTCGACAGCGTGAATAACGCGGGGCCCTTCTCGCATTCTCGTTATTCTAGTAGTTCCGTGATTGACATCGCCGGATCAATCGCGGATTCACCCCTCTTTCCGCTCACCTCTTTGTTCGGGCTCGCCGAAAAATGCTTCAAAGGGCTGACATTAGCACAGTTGGTCTACACAACGATGCACAGAGGTATTCGGTAAGCTCCGAAAACTCCACCACTGTTTTTTTTTTTTTTTTTTGACCTATAGCGCGTTTCCGTCGACCGGCCAATCGAAACCCTTTGCACCTGCGACTCCATCACATGGCCCGATTCCCGCGGACCGTGACGAGGAAATAAACGCCGCTGAGTCGCTCCTTCGCCCATCGGATGGGACTGAACCGAGTGGGGAAGAATAGAAAATAAATTAAAAAATAATGATAACAATAAAGGAAGAGGAGTCGAAGTGTTGCCGGAGGCGAAGATGCGGAAAAACGGGAAGTAGGAATAGATAGAAACGGAGGAAACTATGAGAGGGCTGAAGAAAAAAAAAAGAGGGAGGAAGATACGAAGCAGGATAGAGAAAGACCGGCCCCTCCGCGACAAACAAAGTGAAAAGTAAAATTCTCCCAAGTAGAAGTTAATGTTTAATTTAAGATAGAGCCCACCCGGCCGACCGGTTCGCCCTCTCCTCTGCTTCCCGTCCTGGCTGCTTCCGGAGCTCACGAAAAGTTACACCGTCTGCTGGCGCACTCCAGGCGGGTCGGGGAGGAGGGTAGGGTAGTTATACGGTATCTGTCCGTAGTAGGACCAGGCGTGCAGAGCTCGACGGTCTGCAGGATATCTTCGAGATCGGCGCGCCAGGCAGCAGCCGGTCATCCGGAGCCGGCCCTGCATTCTCCATCTATATTTATATATATACCGCCCTCGTTCTGCTCCGAGCGTCCGGTCGGAGTTGGAAAATTAATCCATGGCTCTCTGAAAAATTTATACGGAACTGCTGGACGTGAAATATTTAATAATGTCACTGTCGTCCGGACCTTTATATCTCATCCCCGGAAAAATTCTGACCGAAGTTCGTTATCGTCTCTTTAATTTATTCGATTTATTCGAAATTACTAATGAGAACTATACTTTCTTTTTTGTAATTATTTAGCGCTGAGGTGCCAATGTCTCGTTAATGGGTACGACTCTTTGAAGGGAGAGAAAAAAAGTCGACATATCGGTGTCATTAAAAATCGTGAGGTAATAAAGTTTAAAAGACGCTTTTTTTTCTTCATCTGTTTCAGTGGCCTGCTCGACGGTTACCGTGACAAAGTGTCAAGCCGCGCTGCACACTCTGCAAGCTTTTCCTTTCTTTCGGCCAACGTGCCTCTGCAAGGAGCCACACGTCGATCCGGAATGCAATAGCTTTCAGAACTTTCTCTTCGACCATCCGTGCGTTTACGTGCTCAAGAAAGGTAAGGAATTTACACTTTATTCTAAATACAATAATAATAATACACGGCGAAAGGAAAATTGTTGCGACGACAAGAATTTTGTTGTCATGACTGACTTACCTGGTTGACACAGGGACATCAAAATACTTTGCTGTAGCAGCCAAATATTTTTGCTGCCACAACAATAAATTGTTAACGATCTACATTTTGTTAGAGAAACGGAACTATTTTTCTCCGTGTAAAAACCGTCATCCGATCAAATAAACGGATGAGAGGATAAATAAATCCTTCTTCGTTATTGGGTCGACCAATGATTCGCATATCTCTTCGGCCATCAAGAAAGATACTGAATTTACACATTATTCAAAATAAAATATTAATATTAAAAACCGACATTCGATCAAATAAACGGACGAGAGGATAAATACATTCTTCTTCGTTATTGGGTCGAGCAATGATTCACATATCTCTTCGTCCATCAAGAAAGATACGGAATTTACACTTTATTCTAAATATAAAAATAATAATAATAAAAACCGACATCCGATCAAATAAACGGACGAGAAGACAAATAAATCCTTCTTCGTTATTGGGTCGAACAATGATTCGCACATCTCTTCGTCCATCAAGAAAGATACGGAATTTGCACTTTATTCAATATGAAATAATAATAATAAAAACCGATATCCGATCAAATAAACGGACGAGAGGATAAATAGATCCTTCTTCGTTATTGGGTCGAGCAATGATTCGCATATCTCTTCGTCCATTTGTGTTTACAGTACGATATTTTACGGATGCATATTTGATATTTTATCCGCATGTACACACAGATATCCGAGTCCATCCATATGAATACCGGCGTGTCAAGCTCTCGTCCGCGATCCGTGCGCATAAATTTAACATTCCCAACGATCCTAATCGCGTTATCCACCAGTCACGGATTCCTGGCACTCTCACACTCCGGGCTCCAGGCATCACCGGAACCGAAGCCTTTAATCTGCTTTTCAATAAAGAGAGCGACGATACGAGTTTCCCCGAGCTGTACACATAATGCATAGCGATTCGAGTTAGGGGGAGGGGGTGGTATGAAAACCGTGTGGTATCGATGAATCGAAAATCTCGTCTCGTCGGGCAACGGTACGACCCGGGGACCACCCGGTAGTTCCAGCATCGGTTTCACGGTGCACGGGGTGAGAGTAGCAGCTCGTTCGTCGAAGCCCATCACGGATTACTAGAAACCGCGAACCGACCCTCCGCGGCTATCCTCTCGTACAATTCCCGACCCTCTTTCTCCTCGGTTCGCGCTCATCCTACGGACCATTCGCGCACCCTGTATCTCGCGCGTCCCCGAATTCGGGTCAATTTCGAGCGAAACGGATGTTTTCCTCAGTCCGACGATTTGTGTATGATCAAGGGAGACTGACCGGGTGTGTCTGTGTGTGTGTGCGCGTATCTCTCTGTGTGTCAACGCCTCGTCAATCGAGCCGGCCCTTGACCGCACCAAGGCTCCGGGGATCTTGTTGCGCTTCCACGATTTCGAGTTTCGGTGCGATCGAGCTCCCGATAGACTGCGGTAGGTTCATCGAGTGTGCGGGACCAAAACCGGGTAAAGGGGCATTTAGAATTTTCGAAGAAATTGAGGTTCGGGGGTGTTTTAGATAAAACGGGGAAGAGCCGATGAACTTGGAAGTCCCGAGGATTCGTGGTGTAAATTTTGTCGGACCTAAAAATATACACAGGAGAGAGCGGGGGAAAATGGGGACGGAGGGGCAAAACGGGACAGTGAGGGCAAAACTCAATTTTTTAATCATTTTTGGATGCCCCATTTGAACCCAACGATACATTCGGATCTTCAAACCCGTTTTGCCCCACAGGTCACCATCGGCACCAGCTAAAAGTTACACCGATAAAAAAATACGGTTGAATCAACTAAGATTCGGGCAGGAACGTTCAACTAAATATTTTGTTGGTACAGTCAAAAAATTGATTAGTTCAACAATTTGTTGGGTGATTTCATCAAAATATTTTTGAGTCATTAAAATATTTTGTTCGACCAACTAAATATTTATTTGAACGTCCCTGCCCGAATCTCAGTTGATTCAACTGTACTTTTTTATTAGTGTATTGGAAAATTACGTTTTGTCTCGTTATTTCGTTTTGCCCCGCTGTGCCATTTTGCCTCGCTCTCCCCTATATGGGGCATTCCGCGTCAAGTCGAACGGGTCAAAGCCCTGAGACTCTTGGATCAAGTTGAAAGCTTGTAACGTTGTAGTGTTAAGGTAAACGGCCCAGTTTCCGCCACCTTTAGGCCCAGTTTCCACCATCTTCAATTGTTAAAGGGAATATTTTATTAAAAATATACGTATCGTGGCATTAATCAAGAGTAAACCGCTTTTCCACATGCCGTCAATTCCGTTTGTGTTTAACGTACACTGTATTTATTATATTAGTATAAATTGCGATTAATGGCGGTATTTTTCCTGGCTTGGCCTGGATATTTTTCCAGATTTTTATTGGCTCACGATTTCGAGCTGGCACATAGGCGTGTTAATATTAAAAATGAGTAGATCTCAAAAACTTTTGGTCGTACAAAGCAGCGTCACCTACAAAAATACGCTGTATTTGATGAACCACCTTCGTAAATTTTTTCAATATTTTTCAAGCACGAAAAACTTGAAAAACAGAAAATTCTTTTTAATTTATTTTTCAGCGTGTATTTCTCTCTGCGTTTTGCTTAAAATTTCACATAATGCTCTTTTATTAGTGTGAAACAACACGTGTAATTTTCAAAATTGGTTGGGATTGCGTTCAATTGCTTCAGGCGGCCAACAATTTTTTTTCCAGGCATACATATGTCATATTAAAAAACAATGTTTAGACGCCTGCGGAAATTGAATGCAATACCAACCCATTTTGGAATTTATACATGTTGTTTCATACCAATAACAGAATATTCTGTGAAATTGTTACCAATATCCACTCATACTGACCATTTTTTTATATACTCGTACTTAGAAAATTTTGAAAAAAAATGTCTAAGAAAATTAATAAACAATAGCATCTTTTTTGTAAATGATGTTATGTCGTACGTTCAAAAGTCGCCGAGATATAATAACTTTTAATATTAACACGCCTATCTGCCAACTCGAAAACGAAAGCCGATGGAAATCTGAAAAAAATTGCAAAAATACATCCCGAAGTTTCAGCTTGATCTAAGAGAGTGTATCGGGCCGCTCGACTTAGAGAACCCCATACATTAGTAGCCCCCACCAGATACCGTAATAAACCAGTGATAAACCAGTAACCGTATAACCACGGAGATAAATATAATTACTTATGGGGAATAGCAATGGTAGTGAAATTTATTGGTCATATTAGTGCCGCGACATATTTCGCTCGATTCGCTGGAAAATTGAAAATTGGATGAAAAAGCTCATTCTCGTTAAATGCGTTTTGCCAGCTCCCTCTCGATTCCGCTGTTCTCCACCGAGGCTTCCCTCCGTCTCTCTCTCAGCCCCGTTCCCCTCTCCCGGTCGGTTCGTTCAACGGCCGATAAATTTTGTTACGCTTAACGTTGTTTAATTAATAACTAATAGACGACGCCCCAGCCCCGCCCTCGTCCCACCGTGTCCGTTGTACATAAACAGTCCCCGAGCCCAACCTCCGCCCGCTCGGACGTGCGAGGGCGAACCGGAACACTGGTGGAAACTGGAAACAGCCGGTGGTCATACCGCATCGTGGTTCGCATTAATTAATGAATACGTCACGAGGGTCCAGTCCACTGCGGCGGCTCGAGTGGACCCGAGCGCGGATTCTCCTCTCCTCGCCTCCCGCAGCATTTTCGCTTCTATATGCATATATCTCTATCTCTCCGCTATCTGTCCAAAGTCCTTCGTTTGCCTTCCATATCTCGGAGAGTGGAGACCCTCGAGTCGCGACCGCGAACCTGCCTCGCGTACGTCTGCTCACCGCAGCACCGCCAAGTGTGTTTCGGCCCTCCCCACGCCGGTCCCGGCCGACCTCCCTCGAAGCTCCTCAATCCTCGTGCTCCTTGCATAATTTGGCTCTATAATTTATTGGAAGCTACAAACTTTGCTTCCGCGTTCCGGGACTCCTCGAGAGATTGGAAATTCAAGGAGCTCCGTAGGTTTCCCTCTCGAATTCCCGATGCGCGGGTAGCGGCATCAAAGAGGAGGAATCCATCGGGTTGTTATTGGGTAAAACAGCTGCCGGGATTCATGTTCGGCGGGCGATTGTACGATGGGAACATGTGATCGTCTTTTCATGCCGGTCGGCAGTCCGTCGATTGTTTTACCGAATAAAATGTAGGGGAGATCGGGGCAAAATGGGGTAACGGGGCAAAACGGAGTTTTTGGGCAAAACTGAATTTACCAATCATTTTTGGATCGGACAAGGTGGCAAAACTGGGCAGAAAAGCCTGATGTATCCGATAGAGCGAATTCGGACATCCAAAAATTATTGGACATTTTGCCCCGCTCTACCCTATATGTACTGTAATAATACATTATGTACATGAACAAGTATATGATTGATACGTGTATTTGTATGGTTTCTGGGCTCTCTACATCGGCCATTTGTTGAAGCCTTGGAAGATCGTGTGCGTAGGTGAATTTGTAATGTTATATTATTTTCGGCGATTACCATTATTAAAGTATAATTTGGCTCTATAATTTATTGAGCCCTACAAACTTTGTTTCCGCGTTGCGGGGCTCCTCGACAGATTGAAAATACGAGGAGCTTCGTAGGTTTCCCTCTCGAATTCCCGATGCGCGGGCACCAGCATCAAAGACGGGGAATCCATGCGGTTGTTATTGGGTAAAACAACTTGATGGGATTCGGGCTCAGTGCGCGAATGTACATGGAAATGTGCGATAGTTTTTTCATGCCGATCGCCAATCCGTCGATTGCTTTACTTTGAAGGGATAAAATGTTTTATTAGTAGTAGTCGTAAAAGTGTATTTACTGACGATACCAATCAGTCCATGCAATATTCGATACGTATCTCTATGTAGTAGTTACAACGCTTTCAATTAAATTGCCAATGTCCATCAGCCCAAGGATTTCACTATATTCGGGTGGATTAATTAATTAAATTTATTTCCCTTCGTTTATTAAACTTATCGCTGTATTTTGTTATTTCACTATTGACATGTCTGGATTATGTACATGTACAAGTATATGATTTATACTTGTATTTATGAGTTTTCTGGACTCTCCACAGTGACCATTTGTTGAAGCTGTTTGAAGATTGTGTGCGTACAATGTTAAAATAAATTGTAAATTTAATGTACTGGAACTTGAAATTTGCTAACATTACTCATATTAATTAAGCACTAATGTACTTTGCTTGTGAAATAAATA
>JAPYZD010009334.1:0-11619 GCA_030522725.1 Ichneumoninae sp. B BG-2022a
TGTGCGAGTGACCGATGTATATATCTGGAGCTTCGTCTCGTCCATGTTTTTTTCCCTTCTCGTCGAAACATACAAAGCTGGGAATCGAACCGTCGACCTCCCGATGCTTAGGTCTTAGAGGCGAACACACTAACCACTAGACCACCGCACCGGTTAAGTAAATATTTATTAAAATCAAATGAGTGAGAACTTTAAATCACATAAACAATTGGTAAATTTTAATTGTAAATGTGTTTGAAACTTCATAAACAGTTTATGTAAAAAAGCTTCCAATAGCGTTAATTAATTTGCAAAATTCGTTTACAGTCTATACATTTATACTCTATCGATTAAGCGACGAATAGCCGATATTTGGAAGACAAACTTCTCTCCATGAAATTTCCTAATCTCAGTATGTAAGATGGACCATCGATTGCGCCTCGACAGCGACGACTAATTTAGGCATTAAAGTTGACCGTAAAACAACAAGTTCGTCGATAGGGTAAAAGTGGGGAATATGGGCCGGTCCATATATCATCGATTTACGTGTTAATCGAGGTGGGCCATATTCACCACTTTTACCATATTCCCCATTGTAATCGCGATCCGTAACTTCCACCCAGTCCCTCTCGCGGGGCAATCGCGGGAGCGATTTTCGGTAATTTGTACAATCTATCGTTCCGAGTGGCACGATCACCGTCGTCGGGGGGGTTTTCGGCTTTCGCGGTGCGGCGTCGGACAATCCGCCGACGCGCGGGGTTTCTCTCGTGGGCCAATTCGCCCACGGCTCGGTGGTAGGATTTAATTCGTCGGGGTTTCTCTCGCAACGAGAGAAAGAAAAAAAAATAAAAAAAAATAAAGGAAGTCCCGAGCGTTGCGAGCGGGAGCAAGCGAGAGGGTTTGGGATTCGGAGTGTCTCGAGGCCTGCTCGTGCTCGACACAATGGGCCCGTGGCATGAGGCCCCAATCCTTGTTTCCACGTTCGGCAAACGTCGAGCCGGTGAACGAGAAAAAAAAGAAGAGGAAGAAGTGCCGAGGAGAGACCGAGAGAGCGGGTCTTGTGGGGCCCGCTCGAAGAAGAGCGCAGGCCGGCTGCGGCTGCGGACCCGTGGGAAAACCGAGCACGTGCGAAACCCCGGGCCCCAAGGCGCCTCCCCCACGCAACCGTCGTCGGTTATCCCTTTCCTCTTCTCCTCTCGCTCCCTCGCGTTCTCTCGTTTCGTGGAGGACCTCGAACGAAATCTAAGACGCGCTCGGAGGGACCGAAACCCGGCCGGCTTGCGTCTCGGAGCACCGGTCAAAACGTCGTGATGTTCGGACGAGCGCGGGAAGCAGAAAAAAACACGATAGGGCAAAAAAAAGGGAAGAATAGGATGGGAACACAAGCGAGTCCGCTTCACCGAATTCCCCGCTTCACCGAATTCCCTTCGGCTCCGATATCTCTGCAGAGCGAGACGCGACGTGAGTCGTTGGAGCGAATCCCTATTGTCTCACTTAGGTCCCAAAATTTAGATCCAAATATTAGATCCAACTAAGGTAAAGGACCCAGTTTATGACACTTTAAGCGCACTGAAAAAAAAATATCATTGACTCAAGTAAAATTTGATTGCGGGCTGCCAAAGAAAAAAAATTATTATTTCAATTCTACTTTTAATTCTAACAATTCCAGACGGGATTGAAAAGATAACACGTCACCTTGATAATCTTGTCGTCTTTGTTTCAATATCATATGGAATTGTAAGAATTTAAAGGAGGAACCGAAACCCGGCCGGCTTGCGTCTCGGAGCACCGGTCAAAACGTCGTAATGTTCGGACGAGCGCGGGAAGCAGAAAAAAACACGATAGGGCAAAAAAAAGGGAAGAATAGGATGGGAACACAAGCGAGTCCGCTTCACCGAATTCCCTCCGATATCTCTGCACAGTGAGACGAGACGAGAGTCGTTGGAGGGAATCCCTATTGTCTCACTTAGGACCCGAAATTTAGATCCAAATATTAGATCCGAGTAAGGTAAAGGACCCAGTTTATGACAGTTCTACGCAGCTCTCTCACTTTAAGCGCACTGAAAAAAAAATATCATTGACTCAAGTAAAATTTGATTGCGGGCTACCAAAGAAAAAAAATTATTATTTCAATTATACTTTTAATTCTAACAATTCCATACGGGATTGAAACGACAACACGTCACCTTGACAATCTTGTCGTCGTTGTTTCAATATCATATGAAATTGTAAGAATTGAAAGTAGAATCGGAATAACAATTTTTTTCTTTGGCATCCCGCGAGCAAATTTTTTTTTTCAGTGCGTGTAAAATCATAGGGATAAACAAGGAGGACCAAGAGCCGCAGTTTCTGCCCCCCGGAACGCGCGCCCCCCATTGGCTGCATATCAAATGGTGGGGGAGCCGACTATGCTAGAGGTACGGAAGAGCGGGGCAAAATGGCACATCGAGGCAAAACGGGATAATGAGACAAAACGCAATTCTCCAATAACTTTGGGATGGTGGCGATGGTGGTACGTGGGACAAAACGGGGTAAAAAATCCGGATGTATCGTTGGGATAAAGTGGGGCATCCAAAAATTATTGAAAAATTGAGTTTTGCCCTCACTGTCCAGATTTGCCCCGCTGTGCCATTTTGCCGCGGTCTCCCCTATACTGCCCGTCATTGATCCCTGGATTTTCAGGTTTTTCTATCTTCCTGGATATCTTGCTCGATGTCTTAGCGGAATGGACGATATCAAGGAAGACATCGAGCAAGACATGTAGCGAGACTCAGTGTCTTGCTGGATGGCTTGCTTGATGTCTTCCATCCCGGTAAGACATCGAGGAAGATATTGAGGAAAACCAGGCATCCATGATGGACACTGTACCCTTGTCACAAACTGGGTCCGTGTCAGAAAGTGGGTCCTCTACCTTATTACCGAAAGCGCCGCCGACGCGACGCGATAAGGTCGATCTGGCCCGCCATCGAAGGCGCCGACGCGCTCGATTAGCGCGACGCGATCGCCGGACGCGGTGAAGTATAGGGGAGGTTGCGTCCTATCGGGGAGACTTCGCGACGATAATGAGGGTTTTATGGCTATCCGGTAACTGCGCGACCAGGTAGCGAGGAAAACAGCAGGACTAAGCTGCGACGCGCTGTGCGACCGGCCGACGATCGGCAAGGGTTCATTGACCCCGAGGATCCGATGATCGAGCGGGGAAGCTCGTTCGCCAATGATTGTCGGCCGATCGCGAAGACTCCGGCTTAGCCGCGTGTTCGATCTTCGGTCTCGGGGCTCGCAACTACCTTCTCGCATAGCTCCTCGTAGGACTTTGTAATAATCCGGTCAATTTTATCGTGCACGTTGGCTGGCTCGTTCGCTCGTACACGCGCAACTCCTCGCCGCCATGCCCCGTCAGCGATAATCGCTCGGGTACATAAAACCCCCCCTGTGTTCGACGTGGCAATACGCGACTGCTTCACGCTGCTACCGCTCCGCCGCGTTATTATATGTATTATTAAACTCTACACTATATTCGCCCTCCCCCCCCCCCCCTCCTCCCTTCTTCTTACCCATTCCCCGTAGTTACTACCGGTCGTAGCCGCGAGCGGCGAATAGCCGCGGTTTGCTCGCCAGTGACTAACGAGAAAATTATCGCGTCTTCGCTGGCACCGGGTTGAAACGCCACCGGTGATTTGCCTTGCCGCGCTCGATTATCCTACGCTCGCGTGAGAAACGAGCCGGCCACGGGAAAACTCGCGGGAGAGAGTGGGCGTGCGCCGGTCACCCGAGAACCTTAATATCTTAGCTGCACAGGCGAGCTCCATTGAGGGACTCCTCGTGGGTAACACTTTGGGACGTCGATCAGCGAAGACCAGCGATTTCGCACCGTTAAATTATTGGGGACTGTTGTTAATAATTGAAAAAAAAAATTAAATAAAAAAATGATTGATTCCGCAAAACATCTGTTCTCCCCTGAGGCGCGCTGGACATGCGCGGAACGATTTTTATCGGCGAGGTTCCCGACATTCGCTGATCGGACGCCGATCGGGCGCAGCGCTGTAAGATGAATCGCTCCCGACAGCGAGTCGAGGAGGAAACGTCATTGATAATTCTCTCGACTTAGCAGTGCTTAAACGCCGTAAGCTGCGCAGTGAGGGAAATCGGAAGAACATGAGCCGCGGCGCATGGGGAAAAGTCGTAGGGGAGAGTGAGCGTGTGCCGATCACCCGACAACATTAAAGGGAGGCTAAACACGTATGAGTGCAAGAGAAACCGAGTTAAAAATGTTTCAATCAATTTGCCTCCAAAACGATTCTATAAAATGAAAAACCGTTTTGCAGAAAAATACATTGAAAATGTTCGGAGGTTACATTCATCCAGCAAAAAAATGTATTTGACGGCCACCGTTTATTTGGTTTAAGTAAAATATTAAGTTGATTTAAATAAATATTTATTTCATTTAAGTAACTATTTACTTAATTTAAATAAATATTTATTTAAATCCAATAAATATTTTACTTAAGCCAAATAAACGGTGTCCGTCAAATCAATTATTTTTCTGGGTGGGGGAGAGTGAGCGCGTGCCGATCACCCGAGAACATTAAAGGGAGACTAAACACGCATGAGAGCGCTAGAGACAGAGTTAAAATGTTTGAATCAATTTGTCTCCAAAACGATTCTATAAAATGAAAAACCGTTTCGGAGAAAAATGGATTGGAAATATTCTGAGGTCAGGGGAAGGCGGGGCAAAATGGGACAGCGGGGCAAAACGGAACAGCGAGGGCAAAACTCAATTTTCCAATAACTTTTGGATGCCGCATTTTATCCCAACGATACATCCGGATTTTCAAACCCCGTTTTACCCCACGGACCATCATCGGAAACTTCCAAAAGTTATTGGGAAATTGCGTTTTGTCTCACTATGCCGTTTTGCCCCGCTGTGCCAGTTTGGCCCGCTCTCCCCTACATTGATCTTTGGCTCCGCCTTAATGTCTTAGCTGCTGAATCAAGTTTCATGGATGGAATCCTCATAGGTATAACTTTGGAACCGCGATCAACGAAGACCAGCAATTTCGCACCGTGGAATTATTAGCCACTCTCATCAATCATAAAAAAAATGATCGATTCCGCAGAAAAACGTATTGAAAATATTCTGAGGTTACATTGATATTAGGCTCCGCCTTAATATCTTAGCTGCCGAGCCAAATTCCATGGACGAACTCCTCATTATAACTGTGGGACGTCGATGAGCGAAGATCAGCGATTTCGCACCGTGAAATTATTGGCAACGCTCATCAATAATAAAAAATAAAAAAATGATCGATTCCATAAAACGTCTATTCTCCCCTGATGCGCACACGACATGTGCACGACGATTTTTTACCGACAAGATTCCGACCTTCGTTCATCGGACACCAATCGGCCGCAACACTGTAAGTTTAATCGCTCCCGAGGCGTGCTGAGGAAGAAACGTCGCCGATTCGTTTTTGATTTATCATTGCAGAAACACGGTAAGCGTAAACATGAGCGGCTGCTCACGGGGAAAAATCGTAGGGGAGAGTGCGTATGTGCGAAGACCAGCGAAGACCAGCGATTTCGCACCGTGAAATTATTCACAACTCTCGTCAATCATTAAAAAAAAAAGATCCATTGCGCAAAATGTCTGTTCTCCCCTGATGCGCACACGACACACGCAGGACGATTTTTACAGACAAGATTCCCGACCTTCCCTGACAGGATACTAATCAGACGCAACACTGTAAGTTTAAAGTAATCCTTTCATTATGTTTGACGCCGCCTAAGTTTGAGAGACGAATAAGATGGAATGACAGACACTTCTCGATCGAATAAAAATCTCAAAAAAATCAAGCATATGAAAAGTGCCGGAAAGATTGTTTGAGCATAATAATAATAGTACCGAAATGTCATTAACAAATTACTGAAATGAAAAAACTATGCAACAAATTACCCAGCAAACTAACTTTTTTTCTCATGACAATGATTTGTAATTTTTTTTTAATCATATGAATTTTTTTAGAATTTTATGTAATGTTTGAAAATGGTTTTTTAATATTCAAATTTGTTTAAAATCGCTCTTTTTTCCGTCACGCGAGCCGCTTACCGTGTTTATGCAATGATAAATCGAAAAAATAATCAGCGACGTTTTAAACTTACAGTGTTACGTCCGATTGGTATCCGATCAGCGAAGATCGGAAATCTTGTCGGTAAAAATCGTCCTGCGCGTGTCGTGTGTGCATCAAGGGAGACCAGACGTTCAGCGGAATTGATCATTTTTGTATTTTTTATTATTGATGAGAGTTGCCAACAATTTCATGGTGTGAAATCGCTGATCGTCGCTAATCGACGTCCCAAAGTTATAATGAGGAGTTCGCCCATGGAATTTGGCTCAGCAGCTAAGACATTAAGGCGGAGCCAAATATCAATGTAACCTCAGAACATTTTCAATCCATTTTTGACGTAATCGATCATTTTTTTTTTATTATTGATGAGAGTTGCCAATAATTTCACGGTGCGAAATCGCTGGTCTTCGCTGATCGACGTCCCAAAGTTATACCTATGAGACATCCATCCAGACAACTTGGCTCAGCAGCTAAGACATTAAGGCGAAGCCTAATATCAATGTAACCTCAGAATATTTTCAATTCTTTTTTCTGCGGAATCGATAATTTTTTTCGTTATTGATGAGAGTTGCCAATAATTTCACGGTGCGAAATCGCTGGTCTTCGCTGATCATCGTCCCAAAGTTATACCTATGAGGATTCCGTCCATGGAACTTGGCTCAGCAGCTTAGGCAGATTAATTAAGGCCTTAATTAATCTGCATTCAGGCGGAGTCAAAAATCAACACCCAGAAAAAAAACAAATTTGACGGCCACCATTTATTAGGTTTAAGTAATATATTTATTTGCTTTAAATAAATATTTATTTAAATTAAGTAAATAGTTACTTATATGAAATAAATATTTATTTAAATGAAATAAATATTTTACTTAAACCAAATAAACGGTGGCCGTCAAATAATTTTTTTTGTTTACGTTCGCTAATCTCAATCCCGTCTCCTAGTCTTATCAATCCTTCGTCGCTGCACTGAGAAAAATGATAGTATTTCCCACTATGTCGAATAGTTCCCAGGGGGAACGTCTAGGGTAAAAGTGGAGAATATAGCCCACCTCGATTAACACGTAAATCAATGATATATGGACCAGGCCATATTCCCCACTTTTACCCTACATAGATAGTTTCTGATAGTGCATGTTCAATTGGTAAAATCATAAATAATAATCATAAAATCAAAATCATAATTTTTTTTCTAGGTGAATGTAACCTCAGAACATTTTCAATCCATTTTTCTCCGAAACGGTTTTTCATTTTATAGAATCGTTTTGGAGGCAAATTGATTCAAACATTTTAACTCTGTCTGTAGCGCACTCATACGTGTTTGGCCTCCCTTTAATGTTCTCGGGTGATCTGCACGCGCTCACTCTCCCCTACGACTTTTCCCCGTGCGCGGCAGCTCATGTTCTTCCGATTTCCCTCACTGCGCAGCTAACTGCATTTTGCACTGCTAAGTCGAGAGAATCATCAATGACGTTTCTTCCTTGGCTCGCTGTCGGGAGCGATTTATCTTACAGCGCTGCGCCCGATCGGCATCTCATCAGCGAATGTCGGGAACCTTGCCGATAAAAATCGTTCCGCGCATGTCCTGCGCGCCTCAGGGGAGAACAGATGTTTTGCGGAATCAATCATTTTTTTATTTAATTTTTTTTTCAGTTATTAATAACAGTTATTAATAACAGTCCCCAATAATTTTACGGTGCGAAAACGCTGGTCTTCGCTGATCGACGTCCCAAAGTGATACCCATGAGGAGTCCCTCAAAGGAGCTCGCCTCTGAAGCTAAGATATTAATGTTCTCGGGTGACCGGCACACGCCCACTCTCTCCCGCGAGTTTTTCCCGTAACCGGCTCGTTTCTCACGCGAGCGTAGGATAATCGAGCGCGGCAAGGCAAATCTCCGGTAGCGTTTCAACCCAGTGCCAGCAAAACATTTTCGAATTATTATTATGCACAAACAATCCTTTATGCACTTTCCATATGTTCGATTTTTTTCAAATTTTTCTCCGATCGGGAAGTGTTTCTACACTGAGGAAAAGAAATTGTTGAATTAAACAAATGCGTGGTGACATACGTTCAAAGGTGTATTCGGTTGGTATAACAAAAACGTTTATTTCAATCGACAAATTTTGAATAAATTGAAGCAAATAATTATTTAACAAAACAATGCTTTTCATCACTCGGTGCGGAAATGGCCACTTTCCGTCCCCCCGCTTCGCCTGCATAAAACCGCCATTTTCGCACCTTGTGATGAAAAATGTCGTATACAGAAAAAAAAATATCATTGAATCAAGTAAAATTTGCTTGCGGGCTGCCAATGAAGTAAAAACGTTGTTTCAATTCTACTCTGAATTCGTACAATTTCTGCTGTCGTTGTTTCAATATCATATGGAATTGTAAGAATTTAAAGTACAGTAGTAGGCAATTGAAGTGGAACATGATATTTTTCGCCAGTTTTGGTAAAAGTTGGACCCTTTCACGTGTACTTTCGCCAAAATCACCTTGTTCCACTTCAATTGCCTACTACTGTAGAATTGAAACAAACATTTTTTTCTTCGGCAGCCCGCAAGCAAATCTTTTTTTCAGTGTACATCCCTCGTGCGAAACACGCGAAGCGGGCGGAGAAGTGGTCATTTCCGCACCGAGTGATGAAAAACGCTTTTCGCCCTCGTGGAGTAATGTACTATTATTTGTCCCAAACAAATAACAGCTTTGAACGTATGTCACCGCGACTTTTGGTTAATCCAACAAATTTCTTTTCTCAGTGTAATTCTCCCTTATGTCTCTCTCAAACTTAGGCGGCGTCAGACACAACGAAAGGACTACCTTAATCGCTCCGGACGGCGCGCCGAGGAAGGAACGTTGATTATTCTTTGGACTTATCGTTGCATAAACGCAGTGAGCCGCGCATGTGAGGGAAATAGGAAGAACACGAGCGGCCGCAGCACGTGAGAGCCGTCTCGTCACGTGCGCGCGCGCACGGCAATTAACGATAAATACGTATCGTATCCACTCGGAACCGCCCCGCCCCCGCGACGTCGCCGATTGCGAGAGTTCCGAGGAAGATATCGCGCCGGTGTGCGACGTGCGGTACTCGTCGCCGTCGGTTCTCAATGTCTACCTCCGTACAGCGCAAAACGTGTACATCCGTATACATACGAGATACAGCAAGTGTCGCCAGCATGTGACCCGGTGTCGCGGCGAGATAGAGAGGGAGGAGGAGAGATACAAACGCGAATGCGCGGGCAAAGTGGCAATCCGCGCCGAGCACGTGCCCGAGCGAAGGCCAACTCAAACGTCCCGAGATTTTTCCCCGACTCTGCACTCCGGCTCGGCGCGAACCGCATCTCCGACCCGAGTGCGCAAATTGCCGACGACTACTCCGATCCGTTGAATAGGCGAAAAAATAACTACTGTAAAAAATGTTTTTTTGAAAATGAATGAACAGTGTTGGAAGCTTTTTTACATGATTCTGAAATTTCAAATACACGTGCAATTTTACAGTAAAATTTGTATCTTTCATGAAAATGTTTGTAAATTTCGAGCAAAAGATTCGTAATTTTAATATCTGGTATTTTTATTTTATAAGCGAAGTACATTAATGTTCAATTTATATGAGTAATGTTAGCAAATTTCAAGCAAAAGATTCGTAATTTTAGTATCTGGTATTTTTATTTTACAAGTAAAGTAGATTAATTTTCAATTAATATGAGAAATGTTAGCAAATTTCAAGTTACAGTACATTAAATTTACAATTTATTTTTACAGTGTATCCTCGGGTCGGCGAAAAAAAAAACAGTATGTGCGGTAAAAATGTCTGTACGTTGAAGCAACATTTAATTTTGGCGAAAGGCGATTGAAGGTTTTTTTTTGTATTTAAAATAATTTCGTAATTTATTTTTTGATCATTTTAATTTCAAGAAGAGGATGTAGGAATGAATTATCAATTCAATGAAATCAATGATGAAATCTACCTTGTGATTATTCTTCTTTATTTTTGTATCTATTTTCAAAGTCAGATGTCAGAGGATTGCGCGATCGGCGCTTACACGTGTGGCTTTTATCGCGCGTGGTCGATTTTGATGAGAAAAATGAATTAGAGATTCGGATGATCCGCAGCAACCATTGTCAGTCGATGCATTGTTTTCGAAAGCGTTCCGTTCTTTGTTTATCAGGGTCAGAGTAACCGAACTTTGTGGTCAGAGCAACCGACGATGACGTCAACATGGACTACATTTCGAGTCACTTCTGTGCTAAAATAAATAATAAATAATAAATAATAAATAATAAATAATAAATAATAAATAATAAATAATAAATAATAAATAATAAATAATAAATAATAAATAATAAATAATAATAAATAATAAATAATAAATAATAAATAATAAATAATAAATAATAAAAACAAGCTGACTTGCCACGTACCGCGGCATGCGGGACAGAACGAAACGGTTGTTTATCGGGATGTAACCCTTTGAGCCATACATTGTGATACTATAAAACAAAACCTCGGTACTTCATATAAAGAAAGTAGTTTAAAAAAATTGAAAACTGAGCGAAAGAAGGTGGGACGCGAAGGTTAAACATTCGCGATCAGGGTCAGCGACGATGACGTTAAAATAGGTCAATTTGCCGTCGCTTCTGTGCTACAATAAAAAGTATAAATGAAAATAAAAAATAAAAGCCACCTGACTTTCTGCTTAGGTCACGGGTCGGAAATCGATAAGATGGATGAGCACGCGCCGCTGCACATCGGACAGAGAGAAACGAATGTTTATCGGCGTTTAAACCTTTCGGTTCAGGGAACGCGACGATAAAGATATAAGAGGTCAATTTCGAGTCGCTTCTGTGCTACAATGTGTGCAAAAATTAAAAAGTAAAATGAGCAAAAAAACAAGCTGACTGCCTATTTGCCCACGTCACGGGTCGGAAAATCGATAAGAGGCATGAAATAAGAGACTTAAACCATTCTTCGACTTTAACTGTACGAACGGACGATGGTTTTTTTTTAATTTTCATTCGGTAAAGGAGAGTGGAGTAAAATGAAACTACGTCAGACCAATTTTTAACCGCTGATAAAAAATATATATAATTAAAAATAAGCATGTGCATACTGGACGGAACGAGACTGAGACTGGAGACGATTGTTTATTGGGATTTAAACCTTTCGGACCAGGACACGCGACGATAACGATAAAATAGATTAATTTCGAGTCGCTTCTGTGCAACACTATATGCTCAAAAATAAAATAAGAATAAAAATTAAAGCAAGCTGATATTCTGCCTACGTGACGGGTCGGAAATTGATAAGATCCATGAGCACGTGCCGCGGCATGCAGTTCAGAGAATGCAGTTGTTTATTGGAATTTAAGGTAGTACTAGCGCAATGATTGACGCCGCCTAAGTTTGAGAGGAATAAACGAGAATTACAAACACTTCTCGATCGGATAAAAATCTGAAAAAAATCAAGCTTATGGAAGATGCTGATAAGATTGTTCGTCCATAATAATGATCCCAAAA
>JAPYZD010009335.1:0-12881 GCA_030522725.1 Ichneumoninae sp. B BG-2022a
ACAGCACCGCCAGGTGTCAGCATCGAGGCATACAGCTATAGTCGTAGTTCGTACGTCCTATATCTGGAGCTACGTCACTGCTCCTTGGCGATCACCAGCAAGACTTCGGACCCGGGATTCGAACCCGAGAGATTTGACAGTCTTTTTGGTTTTGCCAGACCAGGGCGCTGTCCCCTTCCGTATTATATCAAAATTAATATCCATAACACTTCAGATCGCCGCTATTGCCACCTACAGGTTCTACATAATATTTACTATTAACCACTATGTGGATTGTTTCGGGTAATATCTGTGCATATAATTATTAGTATTCAGTTAGTAATAATGTCCTGAAAGTAGTTTATAATGCGATGTTTGCATTCGAAAATATCTGTGATTGTAGTGACTATTTTCTATATAGTAAACATTAGTAATTCATCTCTACAACTGAACAGCGGCGGAAACTATATCATAGTGCAAATATACGATTGCTCGTTGTACACAGTAATATCCATATAGTAACGATTGCAATAAATATTTGTACTATCTTAGATATTACGACTCTTAGAATCTATTTTTTTCCAGCGCATACAATACTCACATATCTCGTACATATATTAAAACATAATACTGACACGCATATTATACACGATTCCGTGATTCTATTTTGCCCTTTAATTTGCGTACCGGATTTAATTAGGGAGGGGGCGGGGGGTGGGAACAACGTTAATTGTGCGAACAGGATCTCTTGATTTATTTATCTCCTGATGTATTTGATTTGTTATTTGTTATTATCTTTCGGATGTTTGTTCTACAATGAGGCTCGAGTTGCCATTTTATACACCATAGGATTTGACGATAATGATCTGTCTTTTGAAGTTCGTTCGGTGTGTCGTTTCGTACAATTAAGGGTGTCGTGTAACCCTTTGTGCCGGGTTTCGTTTGATATAACCAATGTGCCAACCCCATTGGACTGTACGACGGGTCTATACGTTGGCAAGTTATTCAAAAGCACCGAGTCAAAGGCCTTTCCCTGGGGTATAATAAATAATGACAGTTTAACAGCGAAAGAGGGCGGAAAAGATATTATATAATAACATTAAAACGTATACAAAGACTGAAGACGAGGGGATTCTGCATGGATCTAACAAAGGAACTTATTACAGTATGCGAATATTCTCCCGTGACTGCGAATCCCCGATACTCAAGCTCTGGACCCTCTGTTGTCGATAGCGTATTATAACGAGCTGAAAGATTATACCGAATTCTCTCTCGCATCCGCCGAGTCGCAATAAAAAAACAATACATCGATAAAAAAAATTAATAAATTAATTCCAATTGTGTAGTTGTCTTAACAACAACAAAAAAACATTCGCAAAATCCATTATGTTGGAAACATAATTTCGAATAAAATCTCATTTCGTCATAGCTCATTAAAAGTTCCCGTTAACATCCTCTCGTTTCTCTCTACCGCTCTCCCTCTCTGTACCCTACACTACCGATTCTCGGAGTACCGCAATTTTGATTCTTTGACGGGAAAAAACTCATCTATATTATAAAGCGAAAAGTTAAAAAATAAAAAGAATTTTTCTCGGGTAAAGCTCGGGTGGTAGCGACATAATCAACGTGAAACGCGCGCTATAGAACTGCGCTGGATGGAACGATGAAGAAAAGATACATATATATATATATATATATATATATATATATATATATACACATATATATAAGATATATATATATATACATATCTCGAAATTTGTGATAAGCTCAGAGTTTCGTCCTGGTTCTTCGATATATTTACGCCCTGTTGTACACAAATAGTACAGATTGTTGTATATAATGTCGTATATTTATCTCGTAGGTTTTTAATTACGAGCTTAACACGTTATCCTTATTTGGTTTGTGGTTACGAAAAATACCGCATCCCCTCGATCCGCGAAGTACTGTAGAATTATCACTATATATCCCACGGGGGCAAAATCTGATTTGCAGTAAAATCCAATCAGTGCGATCAAGTCGATAACTTTGATACAGGCGATACTTTCGACACTAATAACTTTGATGCAGCCGGGTCGTGTGGTTTAACGGAGCTTGTTGCTCGACACCCGATACATGCGCCCGGTTCTCTTTGACCAATTCGCCTCTTGTTATTATTACCCCGACAACATGTTATCGATTAATAAATGCAATTACACGAATTCTTAATAAACCACCAAGTCGATTTTCGGCTCTACTGGAACCGCCAAATCAAAAGCTTCTGATGAACGACGCGCGTAACAAGCCGAAAGCCCTGGATACACGGCGGCGTCGATGACACCGGCAGATTCATCGCATACCCCAATTTTCAGGAACCCTCATGGTTCGTCGTTTTCATTCATTATTTTTCCAAACCATTTTTTTCGTTTTTTGCTTCCTCACAGAGGGAGATGTTTTCGTAAAAAAAAATGTTGATGAGATTTTAATGACGGAGTACTTAATTCTTTGATTTTATAAAAAATGCACTAATAACGAATAAATGTATTTAAAACTTCATGCTTGTACAAATATACGGCCAGAAAAATAATTTATTTTACGGCTACTGTTTATTTGGTTTAAGTAAAATATTTATTTGATTTAAATAAATATTTATTTAAATCAAATAAAACTGCATACAAATACGATACCATGACCTTTAGTTTTAAACTTGGCCGAAATCTACCCCAGCAATCAGATTTTATGGAATTTTGATTTTTTAAACCTAAGAACAGTCTTCTTCTAGTAAATATGAAGGTATTGCGCTCAAATTTGGAAAATTAAGGGATTAACGTTGCAAAATGTTTGGTATTTTTAATTGAGTACACTGTTGATGAATCGTTTAAATTTAATGACATTTTGAAATTTCATACATTTTTTGGAACATTTATTTTTTATAGCTGACCCGAGTTTCTGAATCAAATATCACACTAAGAACAACATGAGTTACAGTTTTATAATGGGCGGTGAAGAATATATTTAAAATATATTACAATAAATTTTGAAGTAAATTATGATCGTTTCAATTTTATGAGATGTAGATATTTGTTAAGTTATGAAAAAACGTACAAATAAATTTACATATGGCTTCCATGTTTATTACAATTTGGCGCATAGCCTTCTCTAGGCGCAAGCCAAAATCGATTAGTGAAATTTCTCATAGACAAAGCTACGCGCAAAATTGTAATAAATGCGGAAGTCATGTGCAAATTATTTTGTACCTTTTTTTCTTATTAAATCGAATCTTTATCGACCGCTGGCACGATCGTCCATGTCAATAATTTCTGTACGAATCGTGCTATTTATCGCCAAAACGATATTTCTATATTTAACGTCACTATATTTTTTAAATTTTTGATTTGTTTTTTTACTAGAAATAAGCGATGCCATTAAAAAAATGAAATATGTGTGCAATATTGACAGAAACGACAGGTTTTTCTTTGAAAAAATGTTATTGTCGCAATGTAGAATCCGTTATTAATTTTCTATAAAGTAATCTGGAACGCTGCAACCTAGAGTTCATGATTTAAACGGTTTAACACAACTTGGGTAGTTCGATATCAATTAGTTACCAGTCAGTGTCCATCACGTAGAAAGTTCGGATGAAGCATCCTCGGCGTAAATTATGAAGTGCACTCTCTCGTGTTTGAACGTCCCAATGATCCTTGAGGGTATATAAATTAATCGAGTATTACTGAAATACGCAACTTCGGAATATTACCCGAACTATCCGTCGGTGCTGAAAATTATCGGGCGGGAAAATGTACAGCGGAAACACTCAGCTCTGAAGACTATCGGATATTTATTCGTACACTGAAACAAAAAAATCAATGACTGAAGTAAAATTTGCTTCCGAGCTGCCAATGAAAAACATTGTTATTCCAATTCTACTGTCAATTATTACAATTCCGTACGGCATTGAAACGATAACATTTCACATTTATAGTCTTGTCATCGTTGTTTCAATATCAAATGGAATTGTAAGAATTGAAATTAAAAAAAAATTCTTTGGCAGATCGCAAGCGATTTTTTTCAGTGTAGAGTGAACAACTAGGCAGTAAAATTGATATGTCGTGTTGTTCCGCTAGGAACTTTTTAATACGGTGACAGTAATAATTAATAAAATCCTCCGCAAGTTTCATAAAAATGTCTATTTGGGCAGGAAGGCAAGTATTTATTAAGAAAACCCTACGCCGTAAGTTAAAAATACCAGTTTTACCAGTAAAGTTTACCGGTTTTTCAACGTCGAGTGGACCGAATCCATAGGACGATAATGGAATGGGGCGTTCATTTTTTGATTAACTGTCAGGCCAGATTTACGGCCAGTATTTACGCATTAAATGTTTAAATTGGAACGTGAGAATGTAGAAACTCTACATTGCTATCTCTGGAATTAAAAATCATACAATATACATGTATATACGTGTACAAAATGTCATTTATATCTCTTCATTTCCGACATCCTGCCGAGATTTTTTAATAAATGGAAAATTATGCTTTCTTAGTTATTTACATTCGTTCATTCTTAGCGCAGGAGTGTCTGAGGGCTTTCGCTTTTAATATTTAACCGACCTGATAATAATGACCCGAATGGTACGGTTCGTATATTTTTTTAAACTAGTGCTTTGCAGTACATTTTTTTATAAAGAACAAGACAAAACCTCGGTTATTGCAATGCATTTCGCAGAGATATTTTCATCCTTGTTATATGTAGTTAACATTTATTTTGAAATCCAGGCAGAACACAACCTTGCTCGATTCAGCGAGGACATTTTTACTACATTTTTTCTTACACCTAGGAAGAGTTCGTCGGAAATGTAAAATCCGTTAGAATTTTTATGAAAATAATGCGTACCAATCAGCATGTAGACAAACTTCACGCTAGCGCACCCGTACAAATGATGTGTTCAATTGAATCGATTTCACGCGAATAAAACGTGATATAGTAATTTATGCGACCAAACAGGCGTCTATTGTTCCATTTAATCGAGTGGAATACATATATTCTAGTTAATTTACAATGAATTAATTATAATAAAATAAACAATTTTCAGCGGTGTATACCGAGTTAATAATCGCGGGAACTATTAAAGTGTAACATCACGAATATAGTGCGTACACGATTTATGTACGAAACCGTGACGATCGTAACACGCTCGTCTGTCGGGGACGATCGTAAAGCGCGTCAAACTACCGCGTCGTTAGCATTGTACACCATGTCCCCATGCCTTGTGTAATAATCATTATCACCATCATCCCTTTCCTCCTCGTGAAAGGGGGTGGTTGCACTATGTTCGACACCGAAACATCATGGTCTAAGCTCGGCATTTCAACCGCGATATTAATGAGCGAAATCGGAGAGTATATGTAATCCGCAAGAGCTCTAACGTTCGAACGGCAGTGAGAACGATCACCGTGAGATAAATCATCGACGATAGCGAACTTACCAGCAGCCCCACGTAATACAAGCCTTTCCAACGCAGAGTTAAAGAAGTTTCTCGAACCTCATGAAAGCGTCTAGTTTTACTCGTTTTTTTTTTTTTGTTTCCTCAGAAAAGGAGCTGTAAAAAAATAATATAAATGCATAGATTTAACATTATATACGCATGAAAAGAAAGAAAGTTCGGCCTCAGTGAAATGTATCGAAAACCCCATCGAATAATAAAAATGCTGGACCTGTAAAAAATTATTTAATGAGAACGTTCCTCATAGAGTCGAAGGAAAAAAAAATACTCTGTGTCAAATTTCCGTTATTCCATCGGAATATATTAGAATTTATTAGATCGGATATATCGGTTCCAATGTAATAAATTAGATCGAATAGATTAGAGAATTAGATTGTTTTTAGTATTTTTTTTTTTTAGAAAATTAAAAATCACGCAAAATCTGAATGCTTGGTTAGATGACTAAAAACGGTATAATTCCAGTAAGCTCGGAAGTATCGATCTCCAATTTATAGATTACACATTATTTCTAGTACGCCCACAATGAAATTCGAACAATTTTTTTTCTTTTAACGAAAACAGTTTTCTTTATGAGGAAGAAAAAAATTATAACTTTTGAATTTCTTCGTAGATACTGACCGCATTCAATTATTACGCGGATGCATTATTAAAAATCATTAAAGTATTTAACAAGGTAGCGCCATCAGGGGTAAATCGATGCATCTACCGCTTCCTACATTTGCATTTTACCCACATATATTGCAGTATAGTACTGTAAAGTTATGTACTATATCGGAGATTACATAGAGCGTTGAATGCAGCTCGTAAGGTGTTAGGGGATCGATTATGGGGGCGCACATACGTAGCATACAAGAGTTTCAATATGACAACGTCGATATGGCTCTGATGACGGTAGTGTCGCAAGAATACAGGGGGTGTTGAGACGCGGAAAAGGGGTGTACGTGGGTTATTATGCGCGACAACGCATCAGCGTCGAGCCTTCACTCCTTGTATACAAATTCTCCTCGTAAGGTAAAAGGAGGGAATACGGAACGGTCCATATATCATTGATTTACGTGTTAATCGAAGTGGGCCATATTCACCACTTTTACGCTGTATTATAGAGCATACGCATACGCATACGCATACGCATACGCATACGCATACGCATACGCATACGCATACGCATACGCATACGCATACGCATACGCATACGCATACGCACATACGCATACGCATACGCACACGCGTACCGAAATTACGTGGACACTCACGACAAAATTATCTTTATATTTATCTCTTTCTTTATGTCGCTTTGGGACCAATGCGCTTGTCACCCTGCCCGATTGATTGCACTTTGCCGGCCGCGGGACAACTGCGAAGGATCGATATTTCTGTTTCTTTTTTTTTCGATGTTGCAGTCAAAATGAACAAATAGTAGTAAAAAATTTTGAATAGGATCGGAAATTAAATAAAAATGATATTGGTTTATTTGACATTAAATCATTGGTTACAATGAACAAAAAATACATTATAGTGAACAAAAAATACATTACATATATACAGGACCGAGAATCACGTACAGAACATCAGAAATAGAATCGACGATTTTCATCGGCGCTAATTACATCGATGGGTTCGATGGGCGAAGCGTCGATTAACGCTCGATCGGTCGTTCCCGGTCGGTGAAATTCGCGCGTCCGCTAGGAGAGAAGAGCGATAAATAAAACAGCGTGATTTCTGTGGCCGTTTCTCTCGTACGACGCACACACGAGCGTACGGTGGTTGTTCGCGTCGTGCATGCTTTAGTTCCGAAGCCAATGACTTCACATATGTACATTGTGAGCCATTGCCGACAGCGCGGCATGCTGATGGCCGGGAGAGGTGCAGCGAAAAAGATGAATTAAAAAAAACCGCACTCCCGAGGAATTCTCGTTGCTGTATTTTCCGTGAATCGTCAAATATGCGTAAAGTGCTGCCGCATGAATAAAAAGTAGCAATTAATATCGCCTAATGTTTTCATTATCGATAGATAGACATTTATATATGTACCCGTTATATCGATATATTTGTATATAGGGTAAAAGTTGGGAATATGGCCCGATCCATATATCATTGATTTACGTGTTAATCGAGGTGGGCCATATTCATCACTTTTACCGTATACCATTTTTATTTCACGAAATTTTAGCATCGTGAAATAATTTTTTTTGTTTAGTGTAAAATCACATTGGTATGCAATTTTGTGAGCATTCTTTTATCATCGCAAACAATGTTTATTCCATCACAGTATCTGACATACACTTGTGGAAACGATGAAAATTGCATGTATTTAAGAACATATTTAATCCTCGTCGCTGTACATTTTAGGATGAGGTATTATAATCTTTCGTAAGCTCGTCTCGTCTTTGGACGGAAGAGGTACGCCAACAAGAACACACTGCTCGTGGCTTTGAAGTTTCCTTTTCATCTACTTTTACTGAGCGCCGCTTCTATCATATTCTCCGGGTCCTCGGGCAATTTTCATTTAAAAAATTCTCCAAGTTCTGCGAATGCATGCCATCAATCATTAAAAAAAATACTTCACTCTACGGCACCGCAAGACGTTTTTGCGCTTTTGGAACGCAGGCAGAAAACGGGGCAAAACGGACCTGCATATGACATGCACCTTTTTTACGTCCCGCGAAAAATTGGCAGAATCCATTTTGAATTCGAGGTTCCGTTTTGTCCCGCTCGACCCCGCGTGTGAAAAAACTTAGAACGGATCGAGTCACAATTCATAGACTCTTCTATATTATGTTCCGCTCCCACCATATTATTCAATAATCCGACGAGCATTCCATGAATTGACGAAAACTTTTCACCAGAGTTATCTCTTTTTCACCCTCATACTTTTTTAACGCCCCAGGTAAAGTAGGTCTGGCCGTCGGCTAATATCTCAGCACTGGCACGGTACCGCACCAGCTCCGGGAGTCTGGCCAGTCCTGTGTCAGTGCTGGGTTTGTAACGGCTAGTCGGGCCAAACCCTACCTATGCATGTATAAATTTTTAAGCCGTTCCTCGCTATCAGATCACAAATTGATTATTTATTTGCCAACATGATACATCGGGTTTAAGCCCTTATTTTCCCCGCCAGTGCTGGTGGAAACAATTATTTTCCATTGCAAGTATAATTAAATGTTAAAAATCTCTGCTACTTCGTTATTCCGTCGATTTAATTTTTTTGTTTGTTTGTTTCAGCCAGTGGAACGCGATTGAGGCATTACAGGCACTTGGATGCGAGGTCTCAATTTCTGACCGAAGCAGAATTAGTGGTGAGTGGCTTTCCATAACTTTTTATCTCGGGCTTAATGGCTCCTGATTCGATTTGCTGTCCCGGCCTCTTTCTTACTGTCCGCGAGGAATCGCCGTCTTTTCTACCCTAACAACTCGAGAAACCGTTGTTTGTTAAAATAATAACCGCAGAGTAAGCGAAAAAATTACGGAAATTCCAGATCACTCTTTACTTCCGTATAAGTAACTGAAAAGGTAACTGTTTTTCAACTTTTGGGCATGCGCTGTGATTGCTTCGGTTCCTCAAACAAAAAAAATTACCGTTCGCACGCATTCGCGATGAAGATAATTACCATAATATTTTCGGTTATTTTTACGATTGTGGAAGCTGCTAGGCTAGTAGTACTCTACACTGAGAGAAGGGTCTAGTAAAGATTACCGATTATCTAAGAAAAAATACCATAGCACAAATTATTAGAGCGCCAGGGTGCCACCTATGGCAGAAAGTCTCAGAGTATCCAATAATTTTTGCCATAATATCTAAGAAAAATTCTTATAAATCCGGTGCTTCCTACCATAGGTGAGCCCTCAGCGCCCTAGTACTAGGGTAAAAGTGGTGAATATGGCCCACCTCGATTAACACGTAAATCAATGATATATGGACCGGGCCATATTCCCCACTTTTACCCTATGTGCTATGGTAATATATCTCAAGCGATATAGTCATTTTTACTAGATCCTTCTCGCAGTGTACCTAGGCGTTTTATCCCGACGTCAGTCGTGACACAATGCACCTCGGCTTTTCGACTGGCATTTGCCGCGGGATTCGTAACAGCCGCTACTTGCGGGTAATGGAATTGTCTGGGATTTCGAAACCATTCACTAAAATATTTATGCGACCCAGGTGTAATGTTGGCGTCCGCGGCTGTGGCGACGTTTCGGCCGAAAATCAGAGATAAGAGAAACCTCGGTATAAGCTCGCGGAGGGGCTTCCACATACGATGTATATCTATATTTGGACGTGGAGGGTACGCTTCGGATTCCGACGCGGCAGACCGAGTCTTTAAACGCCAATGAATAATTTCTCATCGCGTCAACTCCACTCTCATCCCTCGTCGCTCTCCCTGAATTGAGACACATCCTCGATTCAACCCCCTCCGTGTTGTACCTCAAGTTTCGACGATTCGCGTCAAATTCCAAGGAGACACGGGCGAAAGCGGGTCAAATCGGATCATTGTCCTGCGTTTGAGATGAGCCTTATTTTTTCTTTATATCCGTTTTACCACCGCTGTTCCGTTTTGCCCCGCTCTGCCCTGTTTCACGAAAAGCCCTCGTGAATAATTTTCTCACCACTCCGTCGCTCCAAGATATACACCACTTTCCGAGAGTACTCGCAGTAATCATTGAGTTCTCCTCGACGTATATGCGTATGTATGTGTGTATGTGTGTGTGTGTGTGTGTGTGTGTGTGTGTGTGTGTGTGTGTGTGTGTGTGTGTGTGTGTCTGTCTGTCTGTCTCTGTATGTGTATGTATCTATCGTCGTTACGTTCGAAATCCACGCTTATGCATACTTAACAAAAGTCGATTGGACTGGTGCACGTTTGAAAATTTATCTCAGCCATGGCGCACGAGGATTATTATTTCATAAATTTATTGTGCGCTCGGTTTTTTTTTTTAAACTAAAACTTCTCGGTTTTTCATATTATTTTTTATACTTCCATTGGTAGTTCAGTTTATTCATTATTTATACTGAAATGAACGAGGAACTTTAATGAACTGTTGATTCAATTATTCTGCGTCCGTAACAACGAATATTTAATCTTTCATCATTCACTGTTCTTTTCCCCCGTTTTTCTGAATAAAAGATTGCCGAGTAACGATTGAATTTTTTATGCTTCTCACGTTCGCGACGGTGTGACCCAAATATCAGTTCTGGCATTTTTCTTTCGGTCACACTTCAACCGCGGCATGAATATTGCACCCTGTCAACGAACTTCGATTCTTCCGGTATCAAAAAAAAAAAAAAATCGACTCTTCGATAAAAAAACAAAATCATAACAGACTGTATACCGTTATTTAAATCAGTGTTTACAATTTTATTGACAACAATAAAATATTTGGATAACATCAATAAAATATTTGGATGGCGGCCGTGATCAGGGAAAAATGGGAACCGTCACGGAAACAAAAACTTGGTCAGGGAATTTCAAAATTGGCCCGAGGAAAGTAAATTGTCGCCAAAACTTCTATAAATAAATTAAAAGTACATAAAAGAAAGATTGAAAAAAGGTGAACATTTTGAAAAAAAAAACAGTATTAAACATTATACGATAATTAGACATTTTCATTTGCATCGTTAATTTTGTTTAACAGACGTCGTTAGAATTTTGGTCAGAGAAATTTTTTAAATGGTCAGTGAAAAATCAGAGAAAACTTTTTGTCAGTGAATGGTCAGTGAATTTTTTAATTAGTCAGTGAAAAGTCAGAGAAAACTTTTTGTTTTCATATTTAACAGTGCCCACCGAATACTGTCAGCTAGAGTCATACACATGCAAAGTAATACTTAATCATATTACTATTTTGTCGAAATTTAAATTAACGGTACTTCAACATTTTCATCATCCAACCCTTAATTATTATCTTAATTCTGATTTACAAGAACATCCATTTTTTCAGACATCCAGATCGCTACGTAGGGTAAAAATGGTGAATATGGCCCGATTATATTTTATGTACTTCACGTGTTAATTGAAGTGGGCCATATTTACCATAATTAAGCGGGAATGCAAAATATGTAAAACTGATTTGTGTACACAGAAAAAAATGTCAGTAATGAAGAATAATTCATTTGCGGGCTTCCAAAACACATGCATTGTTATTACAAATCTATTTCTCATTCTTAAAATCCCACACAAGATCGATACAATAACATTATTGTTTCAATTTGATTGAAAACGAGAAAATGATAACTTTAGTTAAAAATGATAAGTTATTATGTTATTGTCAAGAAACTTTGCCCTAAGTTAATGTTTAAACGTAAGTCATTCGGCTCGAGCAATTTGATACACGAATTATAGGTAAGCGGACATTATGCTTGTTGGACGCAAACGCTTTGGAAACTGAAGTTCACTGGGTATTTCGTCTTGGGGTTGTCTTAGCTGTGGGACTTGATTTGCATTCAGTCGGCTGTATGTTACCCGAATATTTTTCCCTTCATTTTCGAAGTCGATCGATGTAACTACGATAACTTTTTATTCCAATATTTCTCTCAATTTCCAGCTAGAAAAAAATCTATGTAAATATTCTTTTATTTAATTGTAATATTAATCACCAGACTTTCGTACATACTGATTTACTGATAATGTTGTGATTAAATATGTACTCCGGTGAATTTAACGGTGAAGCTTTGGAGAGATTTTAACACAGGTCATGAATATGAACAATATAATGTATCTGACCAGGTGGCCGAAGGTTTATACGTTCCGGAGGTTTATCGCGTTTATAACTCGTTATCGTTTGTTTTACGCCGTTCGGGCGTATGGGACGCGCTCGAATGGATACGGAGCAACTCACCCACACGCTATTTTGACTTCGGAAATAATAAATAATATTACTGTTCAACGCGCGGAGGCAATCGTGTGAAACGCAAGCCGTAGTGTTAAATGCGCGGATGCTATTACGGGAGCCGTGTGCGAGAGAAAAATTGAAATATCAAATTGGATATTAATCGCGTCACGCTCGAACGCTGTTTCTTCGATACAACGTTGAATTCGTGACTCCAGTAATTCACTTGAATAATTAACTGTTGAGATTTAACCGATATGAATAAAAACAAAACGTTTATATTTGTTGCCTATTCTTTTTCAGACACAGACCCAGCACGATGATAATCACAATCACAAACCAGTTTTCTCGAATTGTTCGCGGTATGCGCCAGAAGTTGAGGAGGAGGAGCCCGCGGGTACGCAGGTCATACAGGTGGGGGCGGAGGATCGCGACTTACCCGAGGAAGGAGGTAAGCTACCGAATGCTTTGCGTCTCACACGCACTGAGAGAAAAAACGGGGATGGAGCCAGCATACATGAACGCTTGAGCCAACCGAATATGGTTGGCTCAACGATGATTCAGGTGCCTCAACTACCGACAGGTTGAGTTTAAAAGAAACAAAAA
>JAPYZD010009336.1:0-12553 GCA_030522725.1 Ichneumoninae sp. B BG-2022a
TTTCAGATTTTTACACCATCAAGAAGTACTTGCAATTTTCTCTTATTGTTGTCGAACTTATGCGAAGTCAGCGCGCAGCGAGACTCCCTCCTTAAGTGAGCTCTTTGAATCTTTAGAGCAATATCGTATCTTTCCGTCTTCGGGGAGCGATAAAAGCGCGAGCTTTCACGAGGACTTCGTTCGTCCATCCACGCGTTCACACATTTCCGTTCTCGTTTTTGCATACATTATTATCAGGCAACTCTAAGATAGGTTGATCGCACGATCCGGGGACCGGGTAGGCGTCCGGCCGATCTCAAGTGGGTGACCTTTTGGAATTTGTGGAGGTTCCGCGCAGCAACAGCGGCGACTGCGAGAGTGCAGCTTTCTCACAATGCATAAGATGCAGCGACTGGGAGGGTTTCGAGAGTCCTCCTCCTAACAGTGCACCGAGGCGCGGACGGTGATGAAACTGCATTGAGATTACGCAGCAGCGGTAACAACGGCAATAGCGAGAGCACCAAACGTTCTGACACAAACCTATCGTCGTGTGTCTGTACACGCTAATACAATGTCATGAGTCGATGCAGCCTGAGATCCATTGCTATCCAGTCCGTGCTCACCGTACGAGAGCATAATTTTCCCATGGGGAATCCGCACGTGCGTCACACGGCTGCACGGGCTGCATGTAGATATACATACATGTATACACATGTATACATATAGGGTAGAGCGGGGCAAAATGGCGCAACGGGGCAAAACGGGGTTTTTGGGCAAAACGTCATTTTCCAATAATTTTTGGATGACCGAATTCGCCCTATCGGATACATCAGGCTTTTCTGCCCAGTTTTGCCACCTTGTCCGATCCAAAAATGATTGGAATGCCCGAAAACCCCGTTTTGCCCCGTTGTCCCATTTTGCCCCGCTCTCCCCTATATCATATATGTGACAGACATTTATGCCCACTAGGGTGTTTAAAAAAAGGGATTTTTAAAAATTTTCCACCTTTTTAAAGTACAAATTTCGATCTCAAATTGAACCTCGCGAAAGGCGGTACCTCGGACAAGATCCTAAGCTAACTTAATTGTCAGCGACCGCCTTTCACTGGATTTTTGTATCGATTAAATTATATAGGTCTACAGGGTGGGAGCTTGACTCTTTCTAATTTTTTGTATTAAAGACAAAAAAACTTGGCTTTTTAAATTCGTGTATAGAAAACTGTAAAAATGTTCGGTAGGATGAATATGTTGAAAAAAAATTCTTTCCACCTCCCAAAAGTATGGATTTTAATCTGACATTTAACGTAGCGAACGGCAGGTCTAAGCAAAAAATCTTAAGAGATGCCACATTCGTCGTTTGCACCCAAAAAGAAAGAAGTTGTCGCATTTTTTTTGTACAAACGTTGAATGCGGCCCCTTTTAGGATTTTGTACTTGGGCCCGTCTTTCGCGAGATTCAATTTGAGATTGAAATCTATCCTTTTGGAGAGTCGAAAGAATTTTTATCAACAGATTCACACTACTGGACATTTTTAGAGTGTCCTATATACAAATTTTAAAAAATAATAATTAAAGAATATGTATTTTGGGTTCACATAAAAAATAGCAAAAAGTTAATCTCCCACCTCGTAGAAGTATATATTTCGATCTAAAAAAAATCTCGCGAAAGGCAGTCGCTGACAATTACGTTTAAAAAATACCGCATTTTTTGGGTATAAACGTCGAATGCGGCACTTTGTAGAATTTTTTGCTAGGAACCGCCTTTCGTGGGGTTTAGTTCGAGATCGAAATCTATACGTTAAAAATGTGGGAGGAAATTGTTTTTAAATCTCCTTTTTGGAAAACACCCTGATGCACATATGAACTATTTAGACGTCAATAGCCACGTCTTCGGTCTGGTTGACGCGATTCTGATAATGTGGCAAGAACAGGGCGTCGCGCCGTTCGCTGGATGTCCCATCGAGTAAATTATTCACGCGAGCGAATTATTCCTTAGGGTGGGTTTTCCACGCATTTCGGCCAACAAGCGTGTTACATTTTTTATATCGCTAAAAAAATCCTATATTCAAACGTCGTTAATTGCCAATTTTTATTGGCAATTAAGAATCAACTCATTGCAGTGACACAATAAAGATATTTTAAATATATTTTTTTACATTCAACATATACGTACTACTGACAGAACGGCAATGGGTGACATTTAGAAACAACACTCACGAATTTCTCGTGTTTTTTTTCTCTAAAAAGCCGTTTATTTGTCGCGTACAGGCTCGACGTACAGACAGAGACAAGGCTTTGTTCGCGTCGCAACAGTAGTGTGACGTTTTACCACCACCGACGTACCATTATTTTTTCTTTTTTTTTCAGTAAAATACGGTCATAGGTAATTCAATACAATTTCGAACAAAATAACAAAACAAATTAATATACATATTTTAATCCATGAGACGGGGGCAGTTTCTTGTCCGCAGACATTTACGGGGAGATCTCGTGGGTTACATGCATTGTTACAAAATATCTATTACATCGATGGCATACTTATTCGCGAGGATGTTTGTAGGTTTATATTTACGTTGACGCCTTACGGGCTAAAAATCGTCTTCATTTATCTCGGTAACGCTGCATATACTCATATATATATCAATATATAAAATATATATGCAGTACCTATAAAGATAACGTTACAGGATCAGCGCGTTTGAATTTACCAGTGGCCGTGACCGCCGTATCCGTGGCCGAAGCCGGCGTGAACCGCCGCACCGTGACCGGCGCCGTGAGCGGTGATCTTTCCCGATGGTCCCGCGATGACGACGGAACCGGCGTGTGGACCGGAAACGGCGGCGCCCCCTGCATGGGGACCAGCGACGACAGCGCCGTGGCTCGCCGGACCAGCGAGAATCGCGCCGTGGGCGGCGGGACCGGCGAGAACCGCACCATGGGAGGCGGGACCACCGATTACGACACCGTGACCTGCTCCGAGTCCGTGTCCAGCGAGTCCGTAGCCTGAACAATGAAGGTTTGCAACAATAATTACACCGTTCGCGCTGCATCGCGCAATTAGTCTCCTTCGTCGCATAATGCGTCGTTAACGTTCGAGCCAAGTTTCGACGTCACCGGGAGGCGCGACCCCATTGAGAATTCTTAAACGGGTTTCGTCATTGGTCGGGCGACATCGGTCGTTGACTCCGAATCGGAACGTGGTACCGATTCCAAAAAATCGGGCTCTCGACAAATTTTCCCATAGAATTTCGCGATCGGAAGCCGAGGAAAAATTTTGGAGCGTTAGATCCCGGCCCTGATGCACTGAGAAAAAAAGGATAGTGTTTCCCACTATGTCGAATAGTTTCCAGGGGGAACGTCTACGTAGGATAAAAGTGGTGAATATGGCCCACCTCGATTAACACGTAAATCAATGATATACGGACCAGGTCATATTCCCCACTTTTACCCTAGATAGTTCATGGTGGCCACGGTCAGAGAAAATCGGGAAAACCGGGAAAAGTCAGGGAATTTCAAAATTGGTCAGGAAAAAGGTAAATTGTCGCTGGAATATATAAGAAGTACATAAACAGGAACCTTAAAAAATTGGGAACATTTTGAAAAAAAAAGTAGTATCAAATATTAATACCAATAATTAGGCATTTTCATTTCCACAATTAATTTTTTTTCAAAACAGGTCGTCCGAAGTTTGATCAAGGAAATTTTTTTATTGGTCGGTGAAAAGTCAGGGATTTTTTTCCGGGGAAAAACGACCACCACGTAGTTTCTGATAGTGTATATCAGATTCAATTGGTCAAACCATAATTTGGGTTGCACCCATGATTTTTTGGCATAGTCGTAATTGTAAACTATAGACGTTCCCCATGGGAACTATTTTTTATGGTCAAAAGTTAGTATCGTTGCTTTAACTATGTCATTTTTTTCGCAGTGTAGACAGTACTAAATAATTTCGTAAAATCGGAATAGGAAGTTTCGTAAAAATAATGTCAAATAAGTGACAAGCTCGTTTGTTCAGGCTCGAATATATAAACATATCCTCTTATTTGGCGTGTTATTCACAATTTTAGTTTGCACTTTTGTTTGTAAAACTGGAAGCCTAGGATGGTGCGATCGGCAAATGAACAAATAAAAAATTGTGAACACTTGGGGACAACACGTTGTAAAAAGTACAAGCTTCTTTTACACAGAGAAAAAAAATCATTTGAGTCAACAAAATGTGCGCTTACGGAGGGCGAAATAAATGTTCGGTTGATCGAAAGAAATACCACGTTGATCGAACAGGCCGTCGATTCAAATTTTTCTTTACTTAATACAGCAATTATTTCATTCTATCAACCAAAAATTTGTTTCGCCACCCGTAAGCGCTCATTTTGTTGACTCACTCGATATTTTTTCTCAGTGTACTGTGCAGGGTCCGGAAGGGCCTTTTCGGGACCTTATCAGGCCCCAGTATAACGCTCGAAAATTTCTCCTCGGGAATCCGCGATGCCCCAAACTTCAATGGTCTCCTTTCCATGAATTTCAAAAGAGGGAAAATTTGCCAGAAGCGAACATTTGCTTTATATATAATGTCAAATAAGTGACAAGCTCGTTTGTTCAGGCTTGAATATACAAACTTGTCCTCTTATTTGGCGTGTTATTGACAATTTTAGTTTGCACTTTTGTTTGTAAAACTGGAAGCCTAGTATGGTGCGATCGGGAAATTAACAAATAAAAAATTGTGAACATTTAGGGACAACAGGTTGTAAAAAGTACAAGCTTCTTTTACTGTGCAGGGTCCGGAAGGGCCTTTTCGGGACCTTATCAGGCACCAGTATAACGCTCGAAAATTTCTCCTCGGGAATACCCGATGCCCAAAACTTCAATGGTCTCCTTTCCATGAATTTCGAAAGAGGGAAAATTTGCCAGAAGCGTTTATGCTAGGAACTTACCAGCACCGAAGCCCACTCCGGCGTAACCAGCGTGACCTCCGTAAGCTCCTCCGTAACCGCCGAGACCTCCGCCGTATCCTCCGGCGTAAGCTCCGTTGTAAGCACCGTCGTAAGCACCGTCGTAGCCCTCCACGTGAGCGGGACCGGCGACCGATGCGGTAACGACGGCGGGACCGGCGACGGCACCGGACACGTGAACCGGTCCAGCGACGGAGCCGGACAAGCGGGATGGTCCGATGACCGGACCAGCCAGAGCTGAACCACCGACGTGGGGACCAGCTACGCTCGCTGGTCCAAGAGCGGGACCGGCCAGGGCAACGCCGTGGGCACCGTAAGCTCTGTGGCCGTAAGCCCCGACACCGAGACCGTAAGCTCCGTGGCCACCTCCGTAAGCTCCGTAAGCTCCGTGACCACCGTAACCGGCACCCCAAACCGCTCCGCGACGTTCGCGCCCCGGATCTCCAGCCACCACTCCAAAAACAGCCAATGCTACGATCTGTGAACACATTTGATGGAGCCACATAATTTTGTCGAAACTACAGCCGGCCGAAAGTCAGGGGTTCGAATGCACTTTATCCGAGTATCGTCAAAGTTCCGAAACTTTATCATTCCGAATCTTCATCTCAGCGAATGTTACTCTTCGGTAATAGTAATTGACCGAACGTTATTCCTCCGAATCGCCATTTCACCGAACGTAATTTTTCCGAATACTAATTTCACCGAACGTCATTTTTTCGAATACCAATTTCACCGAACGTCATTTTTGCGAATACTAATTTCACCGAACGTCAATTCTCCGAATCGTTAAATTTTCAAACGTCCAGTCGCCGAATCACCATTTATCGTGTAATATCGAAAAGTAATTTGTCGGAAAAGTAATTTGTCCGAAAAGTAATTTGTCCGAAAAGTAATTTGCCCGAAAAGTAATTTGTCCGAAAAGTAATTTGTCCGAAAAGTAATTTGTCCGAAAAGTAATTTGTCCGAAAAGTAATTTGTCCGAAAAGTAATTTGTCCGTTATCCGAAAAGTAATTTATCCGAAAAGTAATTTATCCGAAAAGTAATTTATCCGAAAAGTAATTTATATTCACTAGATTAGACTAGACATGACTGGACAAGTTATATTATTTAGTTTCATGATTCGTTTGATTGACGATTCGAACCAATGACTGTTCGGGTGAATGGCCATTAGGCCGAATGACTATTCGGAAAAATGCCATTCGATTAGATGACGATTCGAAGGAATAACGCTCGGCCAAACGAACATTGGGAATAATAATGTATCGGCAATTTGTTGATTCGGATAAAGTGCTTTCCCATGACTTTCGGCCAAACGACGATTCGCCCGGTTGTAGTTTCCCCAAAATGTGGTTCCATGTCATTGATTGTTGCTTTTCATTCTTGTATCAAGATCGGTAAGGAAACGCAATTATTTTGCGCAAGTCGAACACTTCTGTCGCACAAAAACTGTATCGATCGCGATGAAATACTATTTTTTTTCGACATTATCGTAGAACAGAGGTGAAGCCTGAGTTCCTGAAGCCGCACTCGTTCGTCGTTTGCTCTCTTCGCCGTTAATCGTACTTACAAAAGCCTTCATCTCGCCGATCGTCGGTCGCTGAGTGTGCCAACGAAAGCGACCGTCCGACCTTATATACCTTAGATCTCGAGGATCGCGACCGCGCCCCCGCGCTAATCCCTTCAAATCATATCCGCTGATGGGAGCTGTTCACCCATTGCGCAAGAAGGTCAACGACGCCACGCCCAACAGAATGCGCGGGGCACCGCAATCTTTGCCCCCCTTTCGGTCTCCATCCGTCCTTCGTCTTCGGGGTGCAATTCAAGGAGTTTCCCCGCATGTTCGCTTATTCGGACCGCGCCGATCCTCACCCCTTGCGCACGTGAGATTCCGGAACTGCAACCGGACTCTCCGCGATCCACGTGCTGAGCAATCAGAGAGGCTGGCGGGAAGAGGTCGAATGTAGGTGATACCGAAGAATCAATCAACCGAGTAACAACGAGCGTTTTGCCAATCTTGACGATGAAGCAATTTTTTGTAATGGTCAGTGCACTGTAATTTTCGAGTACGTGGTCGACGTCGAGAACCATGCACATCGCGGAGAATCATTCACCTCATGGCCTGATGGTTTTTTTTTTATTTGTTTTGTATTTTGATGTAATCGAAACAGGTTGGGCGAATAGTGCGATGGATCACTGTAGAACTGCAGACTATGAGAGCGGAACATTTATATGGGGGGTTTTGTATATGGGGCGGATCATTTCGACCTGGGTGTAACCCTTCTCATCTCCGATTGGGCCGGCGATTTTTTATATTACTCAACTAAGTCAAAAGCACGCAGATATTTTTGGAATAGTATGTAATTATTTATTATTACAAATATGAACTTATTGATCGCTACAATTTAAAAGTCTGAAAAAATGCTGAATATTTTTGTGTCATGTATAAAAAATTTAAAGATTTCAGCCGGCGTGGGCAATCGTCACTTTCTATTTTTTTTCGAAAGTTTTTCGAAAAAGAACACTGAAAAAAAAATAGAAGAAAAAATCAGTGGATTATCGGGTGACCATTTTTATACGCGACACTGCATTTTTGAGAATTTCTTCACATTTTTCCAAAGACTTAAAAGAAAAAAAAACTCTGCGAAAGAATCTGAAAAAAACATTCCAATAAATACTGTGTTGCATATAAAAATGGTCAAACCCATAATCGGCTGATTTCTCTTCTAATTTTGTTCGCCGTTTTTTTTTAAATTGAAGGTGAAGTCGACCCACTCCGGCTGAAACCTTCGACATCAAGTTTTTCGAGAATTCAGATTATTAAATTGTGACGATCAATAAGTTCAGTTTTTTAATCATAAATAATTATAAACAATTGAAAAAAATCTAATAAAAAATCCGACTGCTTTTGATAGTTGCTTCAGTCATCTAAAAAATCGCCGTGCCAATCCGAGGCGTCGGGGGTTAGACCCAGGTGGAAATGGTACGGAATGTCCCATACACGAATATGTAATTTTTTATTTCTCAACTCGACGTCAGAAGCTACTGTTTCTTGATATTACACGATATTCCTCACTCCCGTGATCCAACGACGCAGGGTGTTCGCAATCCCGTAGGCGTACAACTCGCGTATAATCGCCCGCGCGATCATTGGCAATTCATTTGCCGGACTTGGAAGTGTTCACACGATCCTCATCTCCCAACACAACGGTTGGAACGGCCTCGTGGAGCAATACGGTTCACCGTGGTGGTAAAACGCTTCCAAGAAGTGGAGGAATATCGACTCCGTAACGCAGACATCGAATGATGAGACCTAAAGATCCGAGTGAAAGAGTGCAGACAGGTAAATCGGGTGTGTACGGGGCATTCCACGGTAAATCACACGGACTCAAATCAGAGCGACTTCAAATGAGCTGCGATTTTTTTTCCTATTGTTATTTTCACTAAAATAGGATCCGTGATTTTTTTCAGATTTTATTTCATTCGGACTTTGTTAAAAAAAAAAGTGTCTAAAAATTCTAACGCTCACAAAAAAAAATTCTATCAACACGCAGGACCATATAATTTTTATCATCGTGAAACGTTGTGTAATATAAAAATACTAAGAATATTATCGTTAGTCATAAAGAGTGCTTTTATCGAGTTTTAAGGAAAAAATTTGAAGAATCTCTGAGTATGGCCTCTCCAATTTTTCCGAAAAATATCACGAAAATTGTTAATTGACAATCAGGAAATTTAAGCTTGGAGCGATGATGGAGAAATAATAATTCCACATAGCAAAAAAAAAAAAAAAATTCGATGTACATTTTATGTTTTCTTAATTAACTTACTATCAAGCTAATTTCTGATGATTAATGAAGTCGAGTTAAGTGACTGACGAAAGTTTTGCAGGTAGGTAAATAAATGTTCATATTGTTCAAACCCATTCATTTTATTGTTTAAGATGTCTCGAAACGTCAAATTAAATGAATAAATTTGCAAATTTATTATTAATATTTTTATAATCTCTCTGAATTCGAAAATAAAAATCTGAAAAAATCACTGATCCTTCTGAAAGCACCAATAACAAAAATCGCAGCTCATTTGCAGTCGCTCCGGTTTGAGTCCGTGTGATTTACCGTGGAAAGCCCCATACGTATGTGTTCGCTATGCCGCGATACAAGTATCTCAAAAGTGCCGGAGATGGTGAGAAAAAAAGAGCAAAATAGTATTGGCGAAACGAGGGCTGGAGAGCAGCAATGGCGCACTTTGCTACGACCGTTTCCTTCGCTCTGCAATTAGCGCGATCACCCTGTAGAACCGGCCGACTGGATGGCTCACGAGATCGTTCGGGGCACTTTTCTCCGCGGCTTCGAGTCGCGAACTCGACCTTTAAGACACTGAAAGTTACGAAATACCTATATACACAATATCTGAGCAGTCCTGTTCCTCCGCCAAGCGATCCAGGTTGGTCCATCGTCGCTCCAGTTCGCTCGCTGAGCGACGAAAGTTTATTTCACTCTCATCCCTCGGTCCTCGATCAGCGAAGTGCCTGGTAATGAGGCCGGTAGTCAAATCGCCTCGACGATTTGCGGAATGATTCGAAATTTGCACGCGTCCGGCTTGCGCGGGAAATATTCGAAGTAAAGGTTGACGTATGAGCGATGAAAACATGCGATGTGTGCGAGCGTCAGTGAACTTTGCATAGCTGACGCGGCTTGCTGACGAAAGCATTTTAATCGCTCGTTATGTAAGGAGTGAACCGATTAACCGCGCCGACTCGACAACGTCTTTTGTTCTCTAGGAACTGAGACATTGAGAATGGAATTCGGAACAACCTTTTCGATGCGTGAGCTAAAATGTCTCCGAGAACGGTACGTTTTCTATAAAAATAGGAAATTAAAATTTGAAGAAATGTCCTTCGCTGTTGCTGTTAAATATTGTTGTATTAATTTATATTAAAAAATAGGAAATCGGCTAATTCATGCATCAGGGTGTCACCGAATACGGGACAGGAAGTAATAACTGGTACATTAAAAAAAGAAATTGGGAACAATATTTTCGGTGCGTGCACAGCTAAAGTATCTCCAAGACCGATACATTTTCTACACTGATAAAAAAGTACAGTTGAATCAACCAAGACTCGGGCAGGGACGTCCAATTAAATATTCAGTTGGTCGAACAAAATATTTTAATGACTCAAAGATATTTCGGTGAAATCACGGAACAAATTGTTGACCTAACAAATTTTTTTTCGGTACCAACAAAATGTTGCTGCCCGAATCTTAGTTGATTGAACAGCATTTTTTTATCCGTGTATTAAAATAGGAAATAAAAATTTGAAGAGATGTCCTTCGTATTTTTTACACTGTAAAAATTATTGTAAATTTATTGTACTGGAACTTGAAATTTGCTTACATTATTTACATTAATTGAACATTAATATACTTTTTTTGTTGTAAAATAAAAATAGCAGATATGAAGATAACAAAACTTTTACCTGAAATTTACAAAAATTTTTATTAAAAATAAAAATTTCACTGTAAAATTACAACGCTCTTGTGTTACAAATTTCAGAAACAGTTTATGTACAAAAAGTTCCAATGAAGATAATTATTTTTCAAACAATATTTTTTACAGGGTATTAAAAAAACAAAATATAGAGTGAATCATGCATCCTCAATACGTGACGGGAAATAATAAGCAGGAAGTAATAACAGATGCATTCACGAAGAAATTCGAAACAACCTTTCGGGTGTGTGTCCAGCTAAAATACTTCCAACACGCCCAAATTTTCTATAAACATCGGAAATAAAAATTTGAACAAATGTCCTTTGTTTTTGCCGTTAAATACTGTTGTATTTCTTTATTAAAAAAAAAAAACAAAAATAGAGTTATTCATGCACCGGAGTATCACCAATACGAGACGGAAAGTAATGAGCGGTGAGACAAACTTGTGAACATCGAGCGAAGACAAACCGCGACACAAAAGCTACATTTTCTATAAAAATAGGAAAGAAAAAAAATTGAACAGATGTTCAATGATGATGATGTTCAACAGATGTCTTGCTGTTAAATACTGTTATATTTCTTTATAAAAAAAAGAAAGAGTTATTCATGCAACGGAGTATCACCATAACTCTATTTCTCACCAATAGGAGACGGACAGTAATAAGCAGTGAGACGAACTTGTGAACAACGTGCGTAGACAAACCGCGATACAAAGTCCATATTTTCTATAAAAATAGGAAATAAAAATTTGAACAGATATTCTTTCTTCTTGTCGTTAAATACTGTTGTATTTCTTTATATAAAAAAAACAACAAGAAATCGGGTGATTCACGCACGTATCACTAACGCGAAGAATTAATAAGCGTTGAGACGAATTTGTAGACATCGTGCGAGACAAAGGTAGAGCTGCTCTGTAGGATCGGGAGGAACGGGGTCGCCCGATCGAACGTGATCCCAGCTAATGGTGAGACTGACATTTCCATTCATTGTCTGCAACGGTTGCAGATGCAATGTACCAACGACGGCTGGTGGCTGAAATGGCTCGGATGTATGAGATCAAGCACCGCGTGAGTTCACCCTGTACTGCAGCTAGACCATGATCTCTCCGGCCGAGTGTCGAGATCCAGCTCACGCTCTCAGAACTGGAGGCCGAATGATAAACTTTAACGCGTCGTCTATCGACTTTTTCAATTGAACCGGTACAAATTTATCGTATGCGGAGTCGAGTAACTTCACATGGTAGTAGTTAAGGACCTTGGCCGCAAAACGTCAAGTCCAGCTGTACCTATCCAATGACGTGAAGCTCTAACGTCACGGATCACTTGAGATAAAAGTAACCTTCATTCTTTCATAGAAATTATTTTTCTTTTTACCAGGAATTTATTTTAATTATTTATTGTTATTTTATTTTGTTCATTCACCTTATCTAAGAAGAATTAGCCTTTCAAAGTTTGGCAATCCTGATACGAAAAACGGACCAGGTCTAGATATAAATCACCCTAGATTTCCCACTCGTCCCTAATAAGTTTTGATTTTTTATCGGCACTCAGGCCGAGTTTCACACTCAGAGAGCGTGAGCTGGAGGCCGAATGATGCACTGCAAAAATAAAATCATGGACTCAAGTAAAATTTGATTGCGGGCTGCCAAAGAAAAAAATTATTATTTCAATTCTACCTTTTATTCTAACAATTCCATACGGGATTGAAACGATAACACGTCACCTTAACAATCTTGCCGTCGTTGTTTCAACATCATATGGAATTGTAAGAATTGAAAGTAGAATCGGAATAACAATTTTTTTCATTGGCAGCCCGCAAGCAAATTTTTTTTTCGGTGTGAACTGTAATGCGGCATCGATTGACTTTTTCAGTTGATCCGGTACAAATTTATCGTATGCGAAGTCAAGTAAGTTCAGACGTTCAGAAAATATGTTTATGGAAAAACCTCTTAAAAATAAAAAAAATCTACCAAAACAGATGTTTATCCGAACAATTAAAAAAAATATATGTGTATCAAAATGTAAAAAAATCAAATCAAATCAGCCAAGTAGTATTACAAAAATCTAAAAAAAAAAATACAAGATGTAAAAAATCTTGAACAAAAAAAACTTGGCGTGCCAGTTTTTTTTCCAATCACTG